>PVIY010015473.1:0-53638 GCA_004026745.1 Myrmecophaga tridactyla | reverse complement strand
TCCTCATCTCAGCACTTGCAGCTCAGCCCAGGCCTTTGGAGATGGAGAAAGAAGTCACCCCGGGGAAAGTTGTTGGAACCCAAGGGCCTGGAGAGAAGGCCAGCAGAGACCATCCTGTGCCTTCCACGTAAGAAAGAACCTCAGTGGAAAGTTAGCTGCCTTTCCTCTGAAGAACCAACAAAATAAATCCCCTTTTATTGAAAGCCAATCCGTCTCTGGTGTGTTGCATTCCGGCAGCTAGCAAACTAGAACACTTACATACATAACATTTTGACCAAGAAAATATACTTTTAGGAATTCTAAAACAAAAGTATATGATTTTCATAAACTGTAGGCAGGAGGATTTTAATGACAGTCTTGTTTATAAGACCCAAAATAAGAAGAGTCAAGGTTAGGAGCTTTTAAAACATTATAGTTCATCCAAACAGCACTCTCGATGAAAAGCATACTAATAATTCAACATAGCATGGAGATTGTTCCATTTTTTTTTTCAGTAAGAAAGTAAGTTTGGAGAATATTGCATTCTGTAACCCCAGTCTGAAAAAAATCTCATTTGAGTCTCTAAAATGTCTGTCTTCCTGAGGTCAACAACTGCTTACTGAAAAGTTCTTATTTATTCTCTTAGGAATGCAAATGCACACACCAATGTCTTTGAAAAACAACAAATTATGTTGCTCATTTACTCCATGATACATGATTGTTGTAGGAAAGGTATCCATTTGAGCACACATGAACTCCTTAGCCTACTGTGAAAATATGCAATGTTAAATATTGTTCAGGAAATAGCAAGTTCCAAAGCCTTCAGGTTTACACATCCTACTGGAAGCAAGCTCAAATTAAAAATTTGACTCAGAAGTAGCAAATCTAAATTCGTTGTGAAGCTCGGTTTCTTCAACTATCAGATAAGTAGGAGAGTCTCCCTAACCTAGACTAATAGACTTCAAGGGAGGTTGTGGGCTGTGGGAAAGTGAGAGTTGGGGTGGGATAGCAAAGCAAAGATAAGAGTCTATTCAAAGTTCTAAAGACAAGAAGAAAAGTTTTCATCTTAAAATGGAATTTAAGCCCAAAGTATAAAATAAATATTCATGAGATCATATTGCCATAAATAAATGATTGAATACATAAATAGGGCAGAAAAGACAAATCTCCCATGCAGAAGAATTCCAAATAATTTATGGAAATGCTTTGCCTCCAAAGAGATGAAGACTAACTCTTCATTCCTTAAGTGGAGGCTTCCAAAGGCAACAGTAAGGGAAGACACACACAGTAACCCTGCAATAGAGAAATCTGACCAACATTACCTCAGCTGAGTGGTCAGGTTTATCATCAACAGCGATGAGTCATCTTGATGGAACATACTTTTCATCTCATGCGATGAGAATGACACTTTCCCTCTGTGGTCTTCTTCTCCAGACCCCAAACAGTCTAATGAGAAAAAACATCAAACAAACTCAAATTTGAGGTCATACGAAAACATAAATGGCCAGCACTCCTCAAAACTGTCTGGCTCATCAAAAACAAGGAAAGTCTGAGAAAATGTCCCAATCAAGGGAGCCTAAGGAAACATGATTACGTGCCATCCATGATAAATCCTGGAACAGCATAAGAGATCAGGGGGAAACTGAGGAAATCTTACCAAAGAGTGGAATTTAGTTAATAATGTGTCATATTGTTTTTTGGAAGATGGACTTGGGGTATACAAGAATTCTCAGTACTATCTGTGCAAACTGTCTACAAATATAAAACTTCTCTAAAATGTATAAAGTTCATTTTCAAAACTAGCATTTAAGAGAAACTAAATGTAGACTACTGTGGTACTGGAGCATATTAAGAGAAGAAGAGAATATCATAAACTGGGATAGTCAAAACTATTTATTGAATGCCTTTATGCCATCAGATGTGTGCAGGGTGCAGCCCTTACCATTCTAGGGTATGTGCTTTTAGTATGACAGTGGGGCAGTAAGCAATTGAGTAAATAAAGAAAATAATCATGTTGTCACTGTGAAGCAAATAGGCAACACTCCAACACTTAGGCATTATATTATCGTGACCCATTTTGAGTCCTTTTTCAGTACTTTACTCACCTGCAGTTCAGTGCTAAATTCAGTACTCGTTGTCAACACTGACAGTTTGAGATATTTTCATTCGGTCAATATTTACAATTTCTATTGTATGGTGAAAAATGTTTCTATTGTGCATGTGTGCACATGTGTGTGTGTGTGTGTGTGTCTGTCTTAAGGGGGAATTTGGTACTCACTAGCCTCATTCAACTTGGGTAAAAAAAAAAGAGTAGAACAAGTATGAAAAATCTTGAAGTAATTTGAAGATGAACATTAATTTTTTTCCTCTATAGAGAAGAAAATGCATGAAATATTTTGTTTTTAATTAATTTTTATTGACCTTAACAAATGCTTATGGTGCCTTTATCTCTTCCAATGCTCCTCCTATATATATATTCTGGAAGCGTAACCACATAAATTCTATAAGTGCATTTTTTTTGGGGGAGAATTTTTCTCTTCACATAAGAGCAAAGATTCTGGAAGACAAATGATCAAGAATGAGTGAAGGAAGGGAACCTACTAACTGGCCAAATTGGGGAAATCAACCATAGGTTTTATGTCAGTATTAGACATGATAGCCCCAAACTCTCATGTCTAGCTGCTTTGAAGATACTTGAATATATTCATTTAAATAGGAGTAGGATTTCATTTTCATTTGTTTTAAACTTGAGTTCTGTTTGAAAACTTTTATTGAAAAGTTTATCTTATTAAAATAATTATCTATTTTATAACAGTTTCACATAACTACAATATAAAGCAAGTCAGCATATAGAAGACATAAATTTTGAAACTTCTTTTTCCTCCTTCTCCATTTGATATTTCCTTACAGTTCTCTTTCAACTTACCATTAATTATAATTATGCATAAACAAAGTGATCATTCACTTTCACTGCTATGGCAATACAATAAATTGTTGTAGAAATCTATGCTTGCATATTTTAATTAATCATAGGTTTAAATATTGTTGTTTGGCTTTATTTTCTTAAGCTTGAGCTTATAAAGTCAAATGTAATACCAAACAGATGATTTGAAGCTTATGGGCAGCCTGATAGCTTTTTGTTGGTTTGTTTTACTTCATTGAGGCCATGGAGCGTCTAGTATTTTAGACTGAAGTGGACTAGCTACAAAGCACTCTTTCATCTTGGAAAGCTCTTTTTTTTTTTTTTTTTTAATTACATGGGCAGGCACCAGGAATCGAACCTGGGTCCTTGGGCACAGCAGGCAAGCATCCTTACCTGCTGAGCCACCGTGGCCCGCCCTTGGAAAGCTCTTGATTATGTAATTCCAAAGATATAAAGGAAGCTGGAAATTGTCTCGAATGGTCACCAAGCACAAGCGGACATCTTTATGAGCAAATTCTTATAAATGCTAAATCCTAGGTCTGTGTTGTTGAGGTAACAATGATCCAATGATTGAAGATCAATGAAATAAGGGAGAAAATGAGATCATGATTTAAAATATTTGGGGAAATTTGGTTTTCATAATTATTTAATCAATCTGAAAGAATAAATTAATAGAGTAGAATGCAAATGAGAATATTGAATCAAAATCATTGAGATGACATTCTACAGAGAATAACCCTTTTTTTCATTCAATTTAATTTCCATAGAATAAAATGAAAAGTCCTACAGTAGAGATCTGAGTGATAGGTATCATGTCAGCATCCATCCCAACCTCTCTTCTGAGAATTTCCCCTTTCTTTTTATATATGATTTACTTTGTTGTCATCCTATTAATAAAACTTGGGCACAGTGGTCCAGGAGCAATTATCAGAGATTTACCTGATTGATAGGTCTTCGCTTTTAATTTTTGAAATTTGAAAATAAAGAAAAGAGATAACTTCTGTATGGGGAAGGGGTAAATCTTGGGTGGGAAAAATAATTCAGAAATATAGGTTATTTCATAGGTAAAAAGGACCATGTCATTGGTAAAAATAATTTAATGCAAAATGGAGAGCTGAACCTATTAAAACAGGAGGAGAATATCTTATCCTGATTATTCTCAAAACCTTACTCCAGCCTTGTCCTTGCAGTAAGTAGCATCGTGGCTTAACATTTCCTTGCTCAGTTACCCGATAAATTATTTTATTTGTGACTGTTTCAAGTGTTCTTCCTACTCATTTCTCCTTTTCTTTTTCCTCCTCCTCTTCTTCATTATTTAGTGAATTTGAAGTGTTCATGCTGGGTTGGACAGATACAAGTGGGACTTTTTAAAAAGATCATAAAATTTCATTGGAGAGGGCAGGCAACAGTGACTCAGTGGCAGAGTTCTCACCTGCTATTCTGGAGATCCAGGTTCAATTCTCAGTGCCTGCCCATGCCAAAAAAAAAATCTAATTGGAGAGATAGAACAATCATTTAAAGAGACTAATTCAGGGACTCCTACAAGTGGATGGACAAATACTACTCTTGGAGAAACTGTATTGGCGATTTAGGACATCAGTGCCATGTGACTTAAAAGTTGCATTAATGTTATTGAGGCTATTAGTTATGTTAGTGTTCAAAACACTCAGTATGCTGCTTTCTTTCCTTCTTTTCTCCCTTCCTTCCTTTTATCTCCATCACTAAGAACCATTAGGTGATCAAGAAGGAAGATACCTCTTGCGCTTGGCATTGGCACTCCCGGGGAGCGAGGCTGGTCTCTGCATGGAGCCAACAACAATAGTGTCAGCTCAGAACTGGATATCAAAGCCCAAATGGGCTGAGAAAGGTAGATATATGAAGAGGCAGAAACAATGGCAGTGGCCTGCTGGGAGGCGTCAGAGCTCAAGCAGAGAGAGAAGGGCATTTAAACCCATTTTATAATAACGGAGTCAATGCAGGATGAATAATGTGCTGATGAAAGCAATAGGTGAAGTAACCAGGAGCTTGAGCAGTGTGATAAAGGCATCGATGTGTGCATGAAGGCAGGGGAGAGGGAGGCAGTGGCCATGATGGAAAGATTGCTTCCATGGGGAAGTAAGCAGGTATTGATATAAAAACACATATTGAAGATATCAAAATCATGTTTCTTACTGTGAGAGAATGGAAATACAAACACAAAAAGGGAAGAAATGAGAATGAACCCTTTCCTTTGGTTTTGAATAAAAGTGGATTTGAATAAATCTGGGACAATTTGAGCAATGAATTCAATGATAATAATGAATTAAAAGCCACTGAAGAAAATAGGAAAGCATAAGTGCCTGGTGATTTAAAAAATAAATGCATAAGTAAATGGGAGAAAAGAAAATGCTAACTTGTAAGAGAATTCCAATTATTAACTGTATCAGAAATGATGAAGTTGTAATAATCACCTCTGGAAAAACTTCATAGTAAAATATAAATAGGAAAAATAAATAAATCTAGTAGGTGCAAGTTTGATGGATTTAGGATATTCACAGCATCTTAAAATACTTCCCCACGAACTGTTTATTAATTAAAAAGGAAAAGGGCTCAGAGGGTTCCTGGAAGGCCACAATTTAATACAAGTGATGTAAGTCTACTCACAATTAATAGGACATATCAAAATTATTTACCACCCAATATGTTGCAATGAGAGTAACGCAGCCTCATTTGTGTATCATTTCCTGCCGAAATGAGCAACCTGTATCTACTGATGAGGAAATAACATGAAATATTGGGAACTTTCTATCACATAAAAGGCTTATGATCTCTGAAATTATCAAGGCCATGAAATTCAAGGATAGAATGAAGAATGAAATCCAGGATAAAAACTACCAAGGAGGTATGATGTTTAAATGCAAAACATGAACCTAAGTAGGAACCTTTTGCTATCTTGAATATTATTGAGACAATGGGAAAAATTTGAGTGGGTTTTTCAAAATAATTGGTAATAGAGAATCAGTGTCAATTTCCTGGTTTTAATTATTTCTTTTCATTATGTTAAGAATATCCTTGTTTGTAGGCATTGCATACTAACGATTTTACATATGATGGGCTATTATGTCAGTAACAATCCCAAAAGAAAAAAAAAAACTATTTATATAGCTTTTCTGTATTAAATCATTTCAAAATAAAATGAAATAAAAGTAAGGCAAGAAAGACTCAGTTTCCTTCATAAATATAGTAAACCTATTTCTTCGTGCTGCTGATCAAGGTATAGTAACAGAGACAGAACTAACCCACTGACTGAAACTGAAAAATGAATACAGAAAATATGTGAAACAGTGGCACTGAAGACTGGAGATCAGTCAGTGAGGGTCAGTGATATCTGAGAGATGGAAACAAATGAGATAGGCTGTTCCAGAGCAATGTCTTGAGGAATTTTCCAACTCCTTGTGAAAGGCAGACAATGCGGGCAGAGTCTGAACTAAAAAAATGGAGCTGGGAGCTTGAAAAAACCAAGTCCTTTTTCAAAGGGCAGGGAACCTCAGAAGAGAGAGATGCAGGGAGAAAGAACTCTGGAGATTAATAGAGGGTGTCTCTTAAGTACTGGCCAGGGCACCCCTGTAAGAAAATCATCTGAGGCCAGCAAATGATTACCCAAAAAGATTTTAGGAAACCCTGTTCCACTCTCATATGGGGCCAGGAATAATCAGTGTCCATTTCCAGCAACAAGAGAGTAGAAGAGCTCATAATTCAAGGGCATCGGCTCAACTACTAAAAAAGGATCTTGCCTCAATTGTAGGGAAACTTTGCAACTCTGATCCTGACAAGGGTTTAAAAGGAAGACTGTGACGAACCATACTGTTTCCCATTAATTTAACGACATTCCATAAAAAATAAAAAGTATTTAAATCAATACACAAATATCCAATACCCAAAAGATGACAATTACCAGGTTTAACGTCAAAAAAAAAAATTACAGCACGTGTAAAGAATCAGAAGAATATATCCCATAATGAGGAAAGCAATCAGTCATGACATTGATGATGGAAATAATAGAAAGTGACATTGAATCAGTTATTATGATTGACTCCTATATGTAAAAGAGAGAAGATTGTAGGGACATGATCAATCTGAAAGAATGAATCTAAATGAACTTCTATAAATGAAAACTACAATGTCTGGGAAGAAAAATTAATGGCAGGTTAGATATATTAGAAATAAAGACTAGTGAACTTGAAGACATAGCAAAAGAATCATTCAAATTGAAACTCGGAAATAAAACAGAACACAATTTTGGGGAACTGACAGACAAGGTGAAATTGCCAAATATATTTATCATTGGCATTCTGAAAGGAGAAAAATTCTGGGGGGATGGGAGATGGTATTTGAAAAAATAATCTGTTGTGACAAAAAGATCTGTGAGCCCCCTGGGGTTTTGGTGGTTGGGAAGAGGCAGGAGGGATGGTTTATAATGGAGCACAAGGAAACCATTGATTGTGATAAATATGTTCATTGCCTTAATTATGCTGATTTTGTGGTGTACACTACATCAAAAAGTGCAAATTTACAGCTTATGCATGTGTAGTTTATTTGTTAAAACACTCTTACTTTTATCGTTTCTATAAATTTTGATTTGTATTTGTATTTACTCTCCCCTTTGAAAAATTAATTTTGCATATTTGTGAAGTTTTTCTCTTTCCAGAGTTTGTGTTTAATCTTTTCTATTTTGAGGTGTGTGGCGTTCTTTATTTCATTGCTAATATAAATAATATAGATAATACTACTATTACCTTACCTTCTCATTTCTTTAATTTTTCTCATTTAATTACTTTTTCAGATTCTTGATTTCAGTGCATAGCATCTTATTTAAAAATTAGCAAATTTTAATTTATTAAACCTATTATTGCTTCTGAGAAATATTTTAAATAGTTAATTTACATCTAACTCTGTTTTAGCTGTATACTTCAATATTTTGGAATGAATGTTTTTCATTGTCAGTAAGCTCCATGTATTTAATAATTTGTTTTGTGATTTCCTATATAACTCAATTATATCATAAGATAAAAGTTGATTTCTAACACCAGAAATTTTTAGACCTCTTTTAATTTAAAATTTATGACATTTATAATTTATGATATTCATTTTAATAATATATGATCTAACATGTCAACGAGTATTCAAAAGTATGCATTTTATCTGTTTAGTGTAGAATTCTAAATAAAATGAAAAAATTAATCTTATTTTATATTATTCAGATCTTTGATCACTCCACTTACTTGCTTTTTTTTTCTCCTCTCTGACTCAGAAGTTTCTGACAGTGCTGTGTTAAAAATTTCTAACTACTGTTTATTTATTCATTTTTCCCTGGAGTTCTGTCAGTTGCTGCTTTCTATATTTAATGAAATTTTTATGCACATCTATGTTCATGATGCTTTTATGTGCTAAACTGTTCCATTTACTAGTTTCTACTTTCTTCTACTTCTCTGTTCTGTTTTTTTTTTCTTTTTGCCTAAATGGAATATTGTAACATGTTACAATAAGAAACCCAGGGTGTTTTTGCTTTATATTTGCTATTTGTAGTCTATTTACTAATTCCCTGGTTTTTCAGATTTCATTCTGCATTTTGTTGTATTTTGACAAGATGTATCGAGTCTTTTAAAAATAAAGTGGCAGTGTCTTTTAATTCATAAACTTGTTCTTTCTATATTTTCTGTAAGTACTGATATTTTAGAACTTAATTCTGAACAACGTGTTTCTTTCCTTTTTGTCCGTTGGCTAGATCTAATTTTCATCTATCAAAGATCTGTATGATTATTTTCTTAAGACATTGTTTGTAAAAGATATATTCGTGTTTATCTATTGATTTTTATATTGCACCACAATACAGCTAAAAGAACATATTCTCATTTCGCCCATAAATACCATGGTGACATTGTACAATTATTTTCAGGGTTGTTATGAAGATAATTCATTGCTTTGGAAACACTATTTTGGGAAACAGCAATCTTTCATAAGCTATTTGATAAACTTTTCATCCTCTCTCACTTTTTAACAACCTCCCAGATTTAATTATCTATTTTTAAAGCTTCCTCTAAGAGTGTTTCCAAAATGGGTTTCTGTTTGCCAAACATTCAGATGTCTACGTCTCAGTTTTCTAGGGCTGATGTAACAAAGCACCACAGACCAGTTGGCTTAAACAACAGGAATTTGTTGTGTCACAGTTTTGGAGGCCAGAAGTAAAACAACTCAAGATGGTGGTAGAATGAGATCATGCTTTCCCTGAGGTCTGGAGCATTCTGGTGCTACATTGCCCACAATCAATCTGTGCCTTTGTCCTGTGCCCATGGCCATCTCTCCCTCTGTTTCCTGCTGACTTATCCCATTCATATTGGATTAAAGCCAACTCTGATTCAGTTTGGCTTTACCATTACTAATAACATCTTCAAAGACCATATTTGCCAATGGATTCACAACCACAGGTTGGAATCTTTGAGGGGGGCATGATTCAGCTTGTAACATATACAGTATGCCTAAGAATATTTTTATTGCACCCTCCAACTGAAAGAAAAATTGGCTTAGATACACAAGTGTAGATTGAAAATTCTTTTCACGTATACATTAATCAGGATAGAGTACACTAAGCCACTATTATAAACTTTCCTGATCTATCTCAATAAAGTTTATTTCTTAGTCACATCACAGTCTGAGCAGATCAGATTGCACTGCAAGCAGCCCTCTCAATGCAGTGATCCAGGGATCTAGGATGAAAAAAAAAAAATCAGGAATCTTTGCTTTGTTTGTTGAATATTCAATGAGCCCAGAAGTGCAAAAGCCTTTAACGAGTACACAGTAAATATTTTTGAGTTAGTGATTAAAAAGGAAAGGAAAAGTATGGATAGAAAAATTTTTAAGTTTGTAGCATGAGTACTACTGAGAAAGCTAGTGTTTGTAAAATAATATGTGGTTTGTTTATTGTATCAACATATGCCAAGAAAAATTGCTGCAGGACTTTTTTTCTAATTTAGAATACAATTATTTTACATCTTTAACTGAGTGTGAAAAGACGCCTGGACACACAAATATGGCAATGTTTTACTTGAGAATGTGAAAAAAACTTCCTAAAATATTGTGTTAGATGAAAAATGCTGTGGGATAGAAAACATAGAATAATCTTAGTAGGTTCCAATTCCTCTACCTCTCTCCTCTCTGTTTCATCACTTCTCCCTATAATTGTGTCCTAAAGTATATTACCCAAAACATTTTCAATAGAATTTGTGGGGACTGTCTATGCTGGGTTTGTGTAAATATCCAACATGGAATGAGGTCACAGGCCATCATTTGTTATTAGCAAAACCATGTCTCGTCACATTTATTTAATTATCATAAATTAAACTAGAATTCTTGAAGGAATACATTTCTTTAAATACATTTATTTGAAGATTAACATTTTCAACCCAGAAGGAAATCACAGTCTTAACCCTCAGACCTCTTATTTTCTATCCATGGCTATGCATTATGAAGCTCAAAACATGGAGGAGAGAAACAATGAATGCAGTTGCATTTTCAAAGAATGTTGAAACAATTATTTCCATTCCATATCCTGTTAACAAGTCAACACCCTACCAAGAAGTCATCGACCAAGGAAGCATTAATATGCCCTATAGGGTTATACTTCTGACCCTAATTTTCAAAGTGCCTACCCCTTTAGAATAAAGTACATTTTCTGATATTTGACGTCATTCATTACTCTTCCATTTTCCTTAATTGTACCACCCTTAGAAATCTGTCAGATCTTTTGGATTCAGACATTTGTGGCTGCATGCTAAAGGGACTAAAACAATAGGAATCTAATTTTTCTTGACAACTACATTATATCACCTCTAGCACTGGCATCTATTACATTTCCATGTTTTCTCCTGAGTTGATGGGCACATAGCATACTAAATTGCCTTAGCTCCTGAATATATTTTCTTGATTCAGCCCCCAAAACTCTACCCCCTGATAAGTGGGTATGCTCTGATTTCAGAATAAAATATCCTGGTTATTAAAAGAAGCTTCTCTATTATTCTTATTTGGCAGAATCACTAAGCAGCTTCTTATTTAGGATTGGAGCTTTAGAATTTGTTGGCTTATAAACACTATCATCCAGCTCGATATTTGAAGGAATAATTTTTTTTCATTCTGGAGCATTTATATTTCAGTGTATTTAAATTCCCTTATCACTTATTAAGTGTCCAGTCTATAAGAATTACTGACTATGAATCTTATTTTAAAATGTGCATCTGAAAGAAACCTAATTAACGATGCTGAATTCACCTAGCAATATGCTATGCCTACACCATAAATCATTTTCCTGAAGATAACAAAACAATAATGAAACTATATTTAAATACAAATTTGGCAAGTTATTTAAGGATATGAATATAAAACTCTTGTCCTTCCCTTGAGACAGAGAAGGACATGGATGCAATGGATTTGATTTTTAAGTTGCTCTTGATTTCCATTTACAGAGCAGGAGAAAATGTTAAGACACTTTGAGCAAGTTGAAAGTAACAGCTAATATAAAGTTAGTTTTACAACTTTCATTAATTCCTAATAACATTACCAAACCTGTCCCCACCAGATGTACTCACAGTAGCTACAGTAGCACTTAAAGCTACCTTTGAACTTTTGCTGAGACCACACCTTCTTGGTTTCAGCAAAGTAGACTGGACAGTTATAGAACTGATTCTAAGAAGAGGCCATGATTAGAGCTGATTCCCAGTTCATCCGTAAGAGAACGTGAGCACAAATCCCATCTTGTTATGTCTGTCTTTCTCCCTCAGTGGTGAGTAGGGTGATTTCATAATGTATCTTTCAAATCAGGACATTTTTGAGCGGGCAAGGAAACACTATTAAAAATTACATGAAAAAACAGACATAAAATAAAGCAAGCCACCACTTGCAAACTACTTTTTGTTCCAATCTCACCATTTCCTTCTGAAAAGTAATTCCCTCAAACTGTACCATTAAGATACTCTATGTTTTGTGGTTATCTAACGTCCCAGTTCCTCCCCTTCATTTCAAGGATAATTTATCCATTTATCTTCCAGCTCACTATGTTTCTCAGCAGCATTACTTTTGCTCAACACCCTTGGGATCACCACTTCTAAAACGGTTTATCTCAACCTCTCATCAGCAACCCGCTGTGGTGTGAGATACCGCCATTGTGCATAGAGTGCCAGTTGTAGCACCCACTCTCAAACTGCAACCTCCTCTCAAGCTTATGATTCTGTTACTCCATGTTCTTTTGCATCATCAAGGCATCCATTTCTACTGGATGAATCTTATCAGTATGCAAACGTGGTATACCATTTCTTATCTAAAGGAGTAAAAAACAACTTTCTCTTAATTTCTTCTAAATTCCAGCTCCCCATGAAGCTCCTGTCTCCTTGTCTAGCTTACTTTATAGCACAATTTATTGAAAACGTTGTCTTCAGTCCCTTCACAATCACCCTTTGTAATTGATCACATATGCTGTTTATCCCAAAACTCCACTGTAGGGGGCTGGGTGAAAGATAATCTCTTGTCAAGAGAGTCAAGAAGTTTCATTTTGTCTGTCAATACTTAATCATCATATTTTTTTAACTTCTCAGTAGTGTTAATGCAATTGATTTTCCATGTTTCCTGAAACAGCGACTTCCCCTGGCATCCTGGACACTGTACACTCCTGCCTCTCCTCCTGCCTCACTGTCAGCGCCTCCTCAGGACCCTTTGCCCACTGATCAACCTTAAATTGCAGCAAGACTCAGTACTGTGCCCTTTCCTTTTCTGTCTCTACGTTAACTCCTTGGGCCATTTCTTCTAGATGCTTTTCTTCATGTTTCTTTGATATGCTCTTGTTTCTCATATTTTATCTTCAAATCAGATATCTTATCCCAGGATTCAGCAATAGGTACAAATGAAATATACAAAACACATACTTCAAGTTTAGCATGGCCAGGACAAAATTATTGATGCCATTACCAAAACCTTCTTCTTCACTGGTTTCTTATAAATCAAGAATTATCAGCATCATTCACCTAGTTGCCTAGTCTAAACCTTTCGGAAACTTCATTGAATCTTTTATTTTCTTCCTCTCATTCCAGATTCAATGTATTAATATTGCTGTCTCATCTTTAACAATAGATTATCAATCTGAAGACCTCTTTCCATATCCATTTGTTACCACCTATTCCAAGTCTCTAAAATATTTATTAAAAACTAGCGATGCAATCTCCTTTAGAGTCTTTCTTCTTTCATTATTCTTGCCTGAAATCTGTTTTCAGCACATCAGTATCAATAGCCTTTTTTTTTCTTAAAGTAAGCTCTACTTCTATCCTTGCACCTTCCCCTCTATCACACTTAAGAAAAAATTAAACAATTCTTTATTATGGCACACATTGGCCGCCTTAGCCTGCCCACTGCTCACCTGGTCAAATCTCCCTTCTACCACTTTTCTTATTGCTTAAATTACCATCTCAGACTATAGCTCCCCTCCCACCATTATCCCAATTTTTTTCTAAGTAAAAGCAGGACTCTCATATAACTATACAATAAAAATAGGTCAAATATTTAAGTCATTAATTAAATATCACAAGTCGTTCAAAGGAGAATTCCAAGTGCCACACATACATAAGCAAAAAGGGGTTATGAAATGAATTTGTAAATAGATGTAAAACTGTTCTGCCATAGGGAAATGATCTACCACTCCACCAGATACCAGTCATTTGCATAGGTATGAACCAGAGTCCTATGTATTATTATCAGTCTGTTTACAATTTACAGAGCTGGAAAATAGCTCCAAAGCAACGAAAGGCAGAGATCAATCAGAAGGGTGTACCACTCAGGACACTTGATAATCTTTGTTGTTCAATTCAAAGCCTCATAAATTTTATTGACACTCTTTATCCTCTTACACTCCAGTACTTTCCCCCATTGCACCTATTACTACATGTTTTTATTGTATATATTCTGCATTAGGAAACAGGCCCAAAGGAAGCATAAATCACAGATCTGCATTCTGAAATATGACTTTTTTCCTGGACCATGTACATTTGATTAATTTTCGCTTAGCTTTCTATGTTATATTGATCACCATCCATTTCTCCTAAATATTGAAAAGAACATCAATAACAAGCTCTCATTAGTCTTGGGTGCATTTAACGTATTTTATTGTGAAATATAACATATATGTAGAAAAGGAAAGAAAAAGCAATCTTTTTTGATGTGCATTTGAACAAGTAATTACAGAACATATTTCAGAGTTTGTTATGGGTTACCATTCCACTATTTCAGAAATTTCCTTCTACCTACTCCAAAGGACTAGAAGTTAAAAGAAATATCAATATAGTGATTCTGCAGTCACACTCATTTGTTAAAACCTATCTCTTCTGTTATAACACCCTTCCTACTTTGTTTTTTCTCCCAATTTATAGGATCTTTGGAGAATGCCCATTCTAACTTTTTCATGTTGAGAAGGGGTGTTCACAATGAAAGATAGGAGGGTGTTATTAACTGAAAGTCTTAGAGAGGCTGGCCCCTCTAGGTTTCAGGATTTATCTGGCCTAGGAACCCTCTGGAGGTTATAGGTTTCAAGAAAATAAACGTAGTGCATGAAACTTTTGTAGAGTCTCAGTTAAAGCCCTAAGTCTTCTCAAGAGTTAAAAGGAATGATAATGGTTAGGGGTTGCAAACCACAGCAATTAGCAATATCTAGCTGAAGCCTGCATAAGGGTAGCCTCCAGAATAGCCTCTTGACTCTATTTGAACACTTTTAGCCGATGATGACTTATTTTGTTATAGTTCTTATCCCTCTTTTGTCAACAAGGTATCAAGCCCCCGTGCCAGGGCCAGGCTGACCCCTGTGAGTCATGTCCCATGTTGGCAGGGAGACTCTCACCCCTGAATGCCATGTCCCACGTAGGAGTGGGTGTGTACTAATTTTCCTTGCAGAGTTGGGCTTAGAGAGAGAAAGGCCACATTTGAGCAACAATAGAGGTTTCCTGGAAGCAAATCTTAGGCCTCATTATAGGTAGTTTTAGCTTCTCCACTTCAGAAATAAGTGCCATAAGGCTGACCTCAAAATCAAGGCTTGGTTTCTTTTTTTGGGAGTCCCCAATGTTTGAGAGGGTACCAGGGGTTTTCCAGATGGGAACATTTAATAGTTCCTTATTGTTGTCATTTTGTCAGGTGACTCTGCCAATACTTTTAAATTATTATCCCACCATAGTATGGGATGTATCCAAGTATTACATTAACATATACAGAATTACAAAGCCTCATTCCCATTCTGGGCTCCATGTGTTTGGGTTGTTCAAATAAACTATCCAGACAGGTTGAGTTAGGTTGTGTGTTATAGAAAATTTAGGTTCTGGATACAGTAAACCTCTGACCCTCGGCTCTCATACAGTGGATGAAGCTACAGAGTACATAAGCTATCATCTTTTATCCTGTATTCTGATTTACCTTAGACAGATCAGCTTCATTTTCAAGTCTAACTGAAGTCTGATGTCCTTTTTGATTACTTTAACTGTTATTGTGTGTAGCAATGATGACTTTCAGGGTGGCAGAACTCCAGCTCTTGGTCTTAGGTATCACAGAGGTACTCAAAGTTTCAGTGAAATGCCAGCTTATACACATATAGTTCAGTCTCAGAGACTAGAAATATGCTTACAATTTCAAACTAAGTGTGGTTGCTATAAGAGCTTACAATCTTGGGTCCAATTTTCTTATTAGTATTTTCTGAAAAAGACAATAGCATAATTGTTCTTTTGTTTCTGTCTTATTTTGCACAACACATTGTCCCCAAGGTTCATTCAGTTCATTGCATACCTCACAACATCATTCCTTTTTGCAGTCACACAGGTCACCTTTTAGCTTCTCAGTCATTGTATCCTTTGGCCCCCTCCATCCATTGATCATCATGGATAATGTCCAAAATAAGCAAACCACGTCTTTTAGTGTCCTCACTTGGTTGTACAAAGCAACATTCTCAATTTTAGACAATTTTCATTGGTCCGATGAGACAAAGAACTAATAAACCTACGCGCTCCAAATATCCAATCAAAACTTCACCAGATATCATGTCCCTCCCCCCAATTATTTACTCAAGGTATCGCTGTGGTACTGTTGACATCTTCCTGTTAACTATAAGCCATTGTAGGTTATTTTAGTTTGGCTCATACCCCACTATTATTGGCTGTTTGTGCAAGATCAAAGTTGAAGTAGTTCATGTGAAAAAATAATTGCAGAGTTAATCGGTAAGATACATGGCACTATACATCCCCTTTCAATCATATTCACTTTGAATATGGCAATGCTACTTATATCCCCACTAATTTGCTACCATAATTTCTAATCCATTCCTTTGCATTTAAGTTCAACTTCATTGGGTAACCATTTTCCCTTCTCTAGCTTCTGTGTACCTCTAGGTCACCTATCGTCTATGCTATAAATCTCTAAGATTACCTTTACCAGAATAATAATAATAGTGAAATTATACAGTATTTATCCTTTTGTGTCTGACATATTTCACTCAGAATATGTCCTCAAGTTTCATCCATGTTGCCATTTGCTTCAAGATCTCATTTCTTCTTATTGCTGCATAATATTCTGTATTATATATTACATTTTATTTATCTTCTCATCTGTGATGATGGGCACTTGGATTGCTTGCATCTTTTGGCAATTGTGAGTAGTGCAGTTATGAACTTCAGTGTGGAAATATCTGTGCATGTCACTGCTTTCAGGTCATCTGGATATGTACTGAGTATTGGTATTGTTGGGTCATAAAGCAACTCAATATTTAGTTTTCTGAGGAATTGCCAAACTGTTTTTCACAGCAGCTGTTAACATTCTATATTTCCACCAGCAGGGAATAAGTGTTCCAAATTCTACACATCCTCTCCAAAATTTATACTCTTCTGTTTGTTTAATGGCAGCCAATCTTATAAGTGTGAGGCAAGATCTCATTGCAGTCTTCATAAGCATTTCCTTTATAGCTAATGGAGATAAGCATCTCTTCATGTGCTTTCATGTGCTTTATAGCCATTTGCATTTTCTCTATAAAAAAGTGTCTAATCATATCCTTTCTCCATTTTATAGTTGGGTTATTTGTTTTCTTATTGTTCTTGTTGTATAACTTCTTTATATACACAGGATGTCAAACTTTTATCTGATATCTGGTTTCCAAACATCTTCTCCCATTGAGCTGGCTGCCTGTTAACCTTTTTCACAAAATCCTTTGAGGCTCAGAAGCTTTGGATTTTAAGGAGTTCCCATTTATCAATTTTTTTTTTGCTTCATTGCTTGTGCTTTGAGTGTAAGGCTTAGGAAGCTACCTTCTATTACTAGGTCTTGAAGATATTCCCTTACATTTTCTTCTAGGAGTTTTATGGTACTGGCTCTTATATTTAGCTCTTTGATCCATTTTGAGCTAATTTTTGCACAGGTGTAATGTATGAGTCCTCTTTCATTCTTTTGGCTATGAATATCCAGTTCTTCCATGCTCACTTATTGAAAAGACTATTCTGCTCCACTTCAGGTATTTGGCGGGCATTGTTATGGAGCAATTACTGTAGATTTTGTTGCTCTATCTCCACACTCTTGATTTTACTCCAATGGTCAATGCTTCTATCTGTGTGCCAGTACCATACTGTTTTGAACACTGTGGCTTTATTGTAAGCTTTAAAGTGAGGAAGTGTTCGTCCTCCAACTTTGCTCTTCTTTTTTAGGATATTTTTAGCTATTCAAGTTCTCTTTTCCTTCCAAATACATTTTATAACTAGCTATTCCAAGTCTTCAAGGTAGTTTATTGGAATTTTGATCGATATTGCATTAAATCTGTAGATCAATTTAGGTAGACTTCATAATGAAATTAAAACCTTCCTACCAATGAACATGGAATGTCTGTCATCTACTTAGCTCATTTTCAAAATTTCTTTTAGCAATGTTTTATAGTTTTCCATAAAAGTCATTGAACACCTTAGTTAATGTATTTCCAAATATTTGATTCTTTTGGTTGGTATTTTGAGTGTAATCTTTTCCGTAATTGTCTCCTCATCTGTGTATAGAAACATTACTGATTTTTGTACATTAATCTTGTATCCCACTACTTTGCTAAATTTGATAATTAGCTCAAGCAGCTTTGTCATAGATTGATCAAGGCTTTCCAAGTATAGGATCATGTGGTCTGCAAATAATAAAAGTTTTTCTACTTCTTTTCTGAATTGGAGGCTTTTTATTCTTTTTCTTGCCTGATTGCTCTTCCTATGATTTCTAATACAATATCGAACAACAGTGGTGACAGTGGGCATCCCTGTCTCATTCCTGATCTTAGGTGGAATGCTTTGAATCTCTCATTGATAAGCTTGATGCTGGTTATGGGTTTTTCATATATGCTCTTTATCATATTGAGGAAGTTTCTTTCAATTCCTACTTTTTGACATGTTTTTATCAGGAAAGGATGCTGAATTGTTTTCAAATATTTTCAGCATCAATTGTGATAATGATGTAATTTTTCCCTTTTGACTTGTTAATGTGGTGTATTACATTGATTGATTTTCTTGTGTTGAGCCACCCTTGCATTCCTTGTATGAACTGCACTTGATCGTGTTGTATAATACTTTAAATGTATTATTGGATTAGATTTGCTAGTATTTTCTTGAGAACGTTTGTATCTATTTTCATTAGGGAAATTGGTCTGTAGTTTTCCTTTCCTGTAGCATCTTTATCTGGTTTTGGTATTAGAGTGATGTTAGCATTGTAAAATGTGTTAGGTAGTATTCCTTTTTCTTCAATATTTTGGAAGAGTTTGAGCAAAATTGGTGTTAGTTCTTTTTGAAATGTTTGATAAAATTCCCCTGTGAATTTCAGCTTTTTTCTGTAAGAAGATTTTTGATGACACATTGAATCTCTTAACTTATAACTGATTCATTGAGGTCTTCTATTTCTTCTCAAGTCAGTATAGGTAGTTCATGTACTCCTAGAATTTGTCTATTTCATCAAAGTTATCTAGGTCATTGGCACATAGTTCTTCATAGCATCCTGTTATGATTTTTTTATTTCATCATGGTGCATGGTAATGATATCTTTCTCATTTCTGATTTTGTTTATTTGCTCCCTCTCTCTCTTTTTTTCTTTGTCAGCTTAGCTAGGGATCCATCAATTTTACAATTTTTCTCAAAGAACCAACTTTTGCTTTGTTGATCCATTTTATTGTTTTTATTTATTTTTTGTCCTCCAGTTCATTTATGTCTGCTTTAATCTTTATTATTTCTCTTTGTCTATTTGCTTTGGGGTTAGCTTGCTGTTCTTTCTCTAACTTTTCCAGGTGAGCAGTTAAGTCCTGATTTTTGCTCATTGTTTTGTTTGTTTGTTTGTTTTGTTTTTTTGCATGGGCAGGCAGCAGGAATTGAACCAGGGTCTCCAGCACGGCAGGCAAGAATTCTGCCACTGAGCCACCACCACACTGCCCTCATTCTTGTTTTTTAATATAGTCATTTAGGGCAAAAATTTCACTTTCAGCATTCCTTTTGCCACACCCCATAAGTTCTGGTATATATTATCCTTATTTTCATTCTTCTCCAGATATTTACCAGTTTATTTAGTAATTTCTTCTTTGACCCACTGATTATTTAAGAATGTGTTGTTTAATTTCCATATATTTGTGAAATTCTGGTTTTTGGTGGTTAGTGATTTCCAGCTTCATTCCATTACGGTCAGAGAAAGTGTTTGGAATAATTTCGAAGCTTTTAAATTTAAGACTTTTTTTTTTTTTTGCCCCAGCGTATGATCTATCCTAGAGAGCATTCTATAAGCACTAGAAAAGAATATATATCCTGGTGTTTTGGAGTGTAATGATCTATATATGTCTATTAGGTCTAATTCATTTATAACATTTTTTAAGTTCTCCATTTCCTTATGGATCCTCTGTCTGGTTGTTCTATCTATAGAAGAGAGTGGTGTATTGAAGTCTCCCACCATTATAGTTAAAATTTCTATAGCTCCCTTCAGTTTTCACAAATGTTTGTCTGACATATTTCTGAGTTCCTTGATTGGGAGCATAACCATTTATGATTGTTATTTCTTCTTTTTGAATTGTCCCTTTTATTAACATGTAGTGTCCTTCTTTGGCTCTTATGACACCTTTACATTTAAAGTCTTTTTTATCTCATATTAGTATAGTTATTTCTGCTCTTTTTTTGGTTACAACCTGCATAGAACATCTTTTTCCATCCTTTTACTTTCAATCTATGTGTATTCTTCAGTCTAAGTTGAGACTCTTGTAACAACATACAGATGGATCATATTTTTTAGTCCATTTTGCCAATCTGTATCATTTGATTGGTGAGTTTAGCCTGTTAACATTCACTATAGAAGCATTTCTTGATTGTACCAAGTTATTCTTTAGTTTCTGTCAAATCTATATATTCTTTTCCCTCTCTCTCTCTTTACCTTTAAATTACCTTTACTGGTACTTTTCAAGACTGTGTCCTCTTCCAGACAACCCTCTCCTGTCATTTAGCTGACAGAACTCCCTTTACTTATTTTTTTTTGTAGGGCCAGTCTCTTGTTGATAAATTATCTCAGCCTTTGCTTGTTTGAGATTTTTTTTTAATCTGTCACTTAATTTTGAGGGAAAAGTTGGCTGGGTAAAGAATTCTTGGTTGTAAGTCTTTTTTGATCATGATCTTAAATATATCATACCACCACCTTTTTTGCCTCCATGGTGCCAAGTAGTTCAAACTCAGTCTTATGTGGTTTCCCTTGAATATAGTCAACTGCTTTTCTCTTGCTGCTTTCAAAACTTTCTGCTTCTCTTCAGCATTTTACAATCTGATTAGTATATGCCTTGGAGTAGGCCTGTTTGTATTTATTGCATTTTGGGTTTGTCAGACTTCTCTGATTTCCATATTTAAGTCTTTTATAAGGATTGGGAAATTTTCACCTATTATCTCTTTAACTAGCCTTCCTAGCCCTTTACTCTCCTTTTCTCCTTCTGGGACACCAATGATTCTTATATTTGTGCACTTCACATTGGCCATCATTTCCCTGAAATCCATTTCCATTTTATCCTTCTTTCTTGTCATTTGTTCTTTTGTGCACTTGAATTCAATTGCCCTATCTTCTACCTCACTTATTCATCTGTCTGCTTCATCAAATCTGGTATTATGTGTCTCTAGTATATTTCTGATTTGGTCTACAGTATTTTCATCTCTGTGATATCTGCTGTTTTTATTTATTCTCTCAAATTCATTTTATGCCCTTCCAATATCTTCTTGATATTTATTATGTCAATATGAACATCCTTGATTAATTGTTCCAAATTCCATGTCCTCTCCAGCGATTGAATTGGTTATTTGGTTGGGCCATGTATGGCTGAATCTTCATGTGCTTTGTGATTTTCTGTTGTGTTAGGGGCATTTTATTCTCTTAATAAGGTTATTTTGCTAACTGATTTCTTCCACTCATCTAAGATTTTCTATTTGGTTGTATTTATGTTGGAGTTCTCCTCTCATGTTTGGTACATCAGCAATTTCCTGCCAAACCAAGTCCCAGATCTCATGGAGGGGATGCAAAGCTAAGCAAGTGTGCATGGGTAGCTCAGTGGCATAACACCCACCTACCGTGTGGGAAACCCAGGCTTGACTCCCACCCCATGCACCCAAATTAAATAAAGAAACAAAATAAAATCATCTCTTCAATAATATGCCTTGAAACCAGAAGGTCACACCCCAAGATATGTTGGGAATGAGCTCAGACTGGTGCCCACAGAAGAAAACAGAAAAAAACTATATAGATAGGGAGTTTACCAGCCTCAACTGACCACTCATGCCCAGCAGATGACAGAATTTAGCTACCTCTTCCCCTCGGGCCCACCTCACCCTGACTGCTGAGTAGGATGACATATAAGGTGGTAGGTGGTCCTGGTACACAGGATGGGGCCACTGACCACAGTATGTGGAGGGGACAGCTGGCCACAGCACCCAGTGCCCAGCACAACTCCCATTCATGGTGCCCAACAGGAGGGCTGGTCTACTCACAGTGCCCAGCCAGACAACTGATCTCAGGGAGCTGCGGGCTGTGGCCCATGCTGGGAGGTTTCCCAAACTGGCTGCTGTGCAGGGCATGGCGGAGCGGCTGTCCAATCCCTCGGACCCACACTTGTCCAGCCCAGTGTGGTCACAGCTGTACAGACTCACCCCATTTTTCCCATCCCGACCTCCCCGCTTCTCTCATCCAAAACAGAAATGTAGAAGACCCTCTCTGATCATGCATACTCTGGCACTGCAGCCCCAATGCTTTTCCTGTTCCCTTTCTTGTTGTTTCATAGGCAGGGGTGAATCCAGCCTACCGTACTCTGCCATGTTCCCGGGAGTCTCTGGGTATGCTCACATTTAGCTTTAATTTTAATCAACAATTTGATGCAAAGCTAAAAACTGAACAGAAGACAGGTGATATGATTAAATCAGTATCAGACAGTAATTGACACAGGCCAACAGGGTACAGAACATTTTGGAATTTGAATATGATCTCTTTAAACTAATAACAAAGCTCATGGGTGGACACTGCCAGAAATGAAATATACCCAGGTATTGGCCTGCATGTGTGTGTGTAGCATGTGTGTGTGTAGCATGTGTGTGTGTGTATATGTGCACGTGTACCCGTTACCCTTTGTCCGCTCTTTCATTATTTACTTTTCATTAGAAAGTGTATAACAGTGCTTTTGCATTTACATAAGCACATATTAATGAAGTTTTCTCTTTTCTAATTAGTAATACTTTGCAAATATGCATGTGTGTATAGTAGTACTGTCAGAGTTTCTAAAAGTGGTTTTGGAATAACAATTTACCTAAAGCCCTGAGAAGTCATCCGGATGATACTTATATAATAAATCCAGGTACTAAATACATCAAAGAGCATTGTGATTATAAGTGGTATAATTCTCAGAATTTTAGTTTCTCCTCATTCTTCCCCTAGCTTTATTTTTTTTCTTTCATGATATGAGTAGTGACATTAAGTATTAGAAAGATCATATAACAGATAAAAAAAAATGCTCTGTAAGTAAAGCACCATGATGATGAAATATCAACTCCTCCAGGAAGCCTGGGCTGACATTCTCTCTGAGGTCTCCTAACACTACTGGCATGTAATTGCCTGCCTGCAGCTGTCAGGAGAATGAGGTCTTTGGAGAGCAGGGGCTGAGCTTTTACACCTATTTCCCTAGGGCTTAGCCTGTTGCCTACACCACACTGTGCCATCACTGTAAATTCTCAGAATGAGCAAAATTCACAT
The DNA here is from genome assembly GCA_004026745.1 of Myrmecophaga tridactyla. Taxonomy (NCBI): domain Eukaryota; kingdom Metazoa; phylum Chordata; class Mammalia; order Pilosa; family Myrmecophagidae; genus Myrmecophaga; species Myrmecophaga tridactyla. Next base: position 30,435 of record PVIY010015473.1, on the reverse strand, counting down.
AGGAGAACAGCTAAAAATAATTTGCCCAAGAAATTAGCCTTATAACATAGCCAATTAAAGCAACAATTAGAACTCACAAAAATATACCCCATTGAAATATTCTACCTCACATTCAGAATAGATTTTAATGCATTCCAGCTTTATTTCCCAGTTTTAGGGTCTGTGTAAGGTGTACGCTTCATGGAATGGGTGTCAGGCCCTGATCTTTATTAATCTCAAAAGGATAGTGGCATCACAATAGGACTATAATATACAAATGAGTTTAAAATAATACACGAGCTACACAAAAGGTATAATTTAGAAAGAACTTGTGAATGAGTAGCACTTGAGTTAGTAACTTTCTTTGAATAATAAAAGCAGATTTTATTAAGGAGATTTTGAGACACATGATTTTTAGACATAAAACAGTTTATGAAGAGATGATGGCAACAAGTTAGCATACCAGCTTTGGAGAAATTGGTACTGTGGTAAGAAACCAAGTATGTGTTTTCCTTGATTCAGTGCAGGGGAATTTAATTTTCTAAGAGCTAAAATGAAAACTTTATTCTGCAAGGTTTCTTAATTTTAGTGTTGTGCACTGAGATATAAAAGATTTTTAGAAGGTGTATTTAAGCAGCTGTTATATAGCTAAAACTGATTCACATGTATTTTTTTCTTTTTATCTCTACTTCTGAATTTGTCATTTGTGTGTGTATGCATTTATATTTATAAAACCACATGATGAATTAGAATAGACATGCTTATTTAGGTTTATATGTTCAATAAAGTATTTACCAAATGTGTAATATGCACTAGACATTATATAAATTATAATGGAAATGGAGATATGGTCTGGCTCCATGGAATTTGTGTTTAGGGCAGGAGATGAATATGTTAAAACTATCAGAGGGTACAGTAAACACTCTTTGACAAAGATTTCTATAACAACCTGTGGAAGTCCAGGAGTGCTGCTGGACATTTACTGAAGAGAGGCATGGAAGGATTCACACAGGTTAAAACACATGAATGCAATCTTGAGGAAAGCAAAAGGAAACCTGGGACATAAAAGAAGACAGGTAGTCTCAGATAAAAGAATAGTGCTTGCAAAGGCATGGGGGGTTGAAAGAGTGGAACATGTGAAGAAAAGCACATACAGATTCATGTGGCTACCTATTTACAGATCAATACACATATGAGATTTACATATATGCACATAGATTGTCATTTTTCCACATATTTGGATCTATGTGCTTTTTTAGGTTTTTAACCCCATGTGTAGTCAGAAGAAAAAGCATATTTTTCAAGGTCACATGCAGGAAACCTGGCTACTTCCTCCAAGCAAATAAAACAAGTGAGGATTCCAATCTAAAAGCTACAGGATACGGCACTTCCCTTCATCACTCCATAAACTATTTTGCCTATTTGCAGTGAAGACATTTCACTTTCAAATGGGGATTCCAAATAGCTCGCATAAAATGGCAGTGCTGTACACATGAATTTTTGTTGGTTTGCTTGTTTATTAACCAAAGTCACAGTTGCCAATTCATACTCTGTCCTGGGAAACTCTTCCCTGAGTTCAAAAATAAAATAAAATTATATTATGAGAATCAAACCAAATCAAACCATGATTTATATGGTTTCAGCTCTGTAAAGAGAAGCATTTTGTCATTTTCTTTCTAAGCACTTTATAAAGCATTTACATCTTCAATGATACCCAAGGTCATGTGAATCTCTGCAAGCGATTTTTGATGGAATTTTTTTCATTAAGTCTGACAGCAGAGAATATAGAACTAAAGCTCACACTTCAGAAATGTAATTTGGAGTGCTAATTGGAAAGGACCTAGCTGACCCTGTGATTTTGGCTCTCTAAGAATCGGTGACAGAATGGCCCAATCCTTCCTTCTTAAGGAGAAGAGAGTTATAGGGGATTTGGTTGAGGGGGAAGAGATAGAGAGCATGGCAGACAGGAAAAGCTAGTAAAGGTTTTGATAGCTTGATGAAAACAGATTGCATCACTTCTTAAAGTTTACTCAAATGATCTAAGGGTGCTTGGGGCTAGTCCAGCTTCTGGTCAGGAGGTGGTTATGATAAAGTCTAGAAGGAAACCCCAGAATTTTCCTCAAGCCCCAACTCACAGATGACAGTACCTCCTGGGCTTCCCATTGGCCACCATCAATAAATTTTCCTCTGGGTAAAAAGATGGAGAGACCTTGGGGCAGTGCAGGCTGCTGAGATCACGAAGGCTAGAGAGAATTAAAAATGTTTCAATTATTTATATGATTAATTTTGTTTACATATTATTACTAGGGTGTTTATTTGTCTTATTTATAAAGAACTGTGTAATACTTATTAAATAATGGGGTTTGCTAGTATGTTCTATTTTCAATTTACACAGCAGGTCTTGAAACTTACTGGTTACATAAAATGAGGTCAAAGGAGTCCCTGTCTTTTCAAGCAATACTTTCCATCTTTGGAAAGGTCTGTTTTAAATTTATTAAACTGAACCGAAAGCAGTTTTCCTGAAGCATTGAAAATTAGACCCAGTTCTACCTGGGGTCTGATTTTCACCTTATCAGTATAAGATAATATTGGATTTTTTTTGGTATTAATCACTAGTTGATATCATTGCGAAAATCCGAGAACAGAAAATGTTGAATAATTTAAAGTGCGGAAAGGTAATTTTCAATTAAAGCAGTCACATTCCTCCACTTAGCTGCAGCTTTTGAAGGGCACTCTTTATGCTTCAACCTGTAAATGAAGAAATGGGTGTTTTCAAGGAGATAAAAAACTTCCTAAACACTGTTGCCTTATTACCTCAGGATATATCTTTCACGTGGCTCCCTGGCAGGGGATGTGTCATGCCATCCAGATCAGGGAAGCTTGAGAAATTTAATTTCAAAATTCTGTAAAGTAAGATCTGTCTCAGAAGTAAATAGAAATTTCTGAGACCCACAGTGAGCATCTCAAGGGCAAACTGAGGGAACTGCAGCGCTGGGGGTGGGTGCAGAGTAGAAAAAATCATAAATAAGGGGAAAGAAAGAAAACCAAGGAAAGATGCAGACTCTGATCCATTTACACCTGAAGAGAACCCTTTCAGCACTACTGTAAGTGGCTTGTTTGAGGAAGGAACAGACTTGTTTAGATCATATGATTCCAAAAATGAAATAAGAAATTGAAAACATTTTTCTTGTAAGATTTCTATCACTACTGACTACTAAATAGATAGAGAAAATTATTCTTGCTCTGGGTCTTAAATTTTTATAGATGTTCCTAAAGTGTTCATTTACCTCCCCTTTGGTAACAGATTGAGCAGAATGATTTATGAATGGGGCTGATTTCCATACAGCTGATGGATCCTTTTGCACTTAATGATCACTGGCAAGTGGCAGCTACATAAAACTTCAAGTCTCACTAATATGGCATTTTAGCTGTTACACAGTGAAATAAAATTTGTGAGTTTTTTTTAACCCTTAATGCCTTAAAAAAAAAAAAAAAGCTTTTACTTTTTCTGGATACTGAGATTGAGCCTTTTAAACCTGAGATGTTTTTTCCAAATATTTAATTGCAGTGTGTTCAAGAAATACAAGTACAAACCAAGATGGATAATGTTCTCAGCTATATATAATAAGGAAAGAAACTCTGAAACAAAAATGAATAGAAACATCTCCATTTTCAAAATTGCCCACATAAATGAATATCTGAGTAACTCTTGCTTAATAATAATAATAGTTACTTTTAATGAAACTTGCATTCATCATATGTCAGCAAGTATATAATATTTTCATGTGTTAATTCATTTAGGTTTTTGTTTTTTATTTTGGTTTTAGTGATTCATTTAAGTTTAACTGATTTTTATAAAGTTTGAGTTTGAAATCTTTTAAAAATATTCTCCAAATATATTTTACTGTTTTTGTGCATAGGATATTTAGGGACAAAAACAATGCTATGTGACTTTAAATGCCCATGTTTAAGAGGTATCGCTCTCTAATTCAGTAATTCTGATATTTTGCCAAATATTTCTATATCAGTGATACAGGGTGGGTATAGAGAAAGGGGCTGGTGCTCAATATTGTCTCTCAATTTGATGGAAGGCATCGTGGTCCCAAAATTGGTTGTGTAGCTCTTGTCACAATATTATCAGTTGGGAACTGAAAGTTTGGACTAGGTGGTCTCAAGGACTCTGATGTCTCAATCATGATGTGATTCAATAAATTTACATTCTATACACCCAGGGCTTAAAATGACATATTATTTAAATTTGAATTTGTTGAAAAGTGTTCAATGAACAGACATCTCCCGGGAAACGCACACTACATCCATTTTAAAATTATGATCTTAAGGAAATACATAGGGACTTTGTATAGAACTTCTTCTATTGGGTTGAAAATATAAGGCCAAGTCCACTTTCTGTTTTCACTATACATATTCTTAATTATGTCCCAGGATGATTATATTACAAAGCATTTTAGCCATTAAACAATTTACTTGAATATTTTAAAATGACCAATTTATTTATCTAGTGCAAATTTGCAAGAAAAAAAAGAATTGGGAGCTGCTGATTTCATACATAATAAAGATAGATATGTGCCTAAAAAATGGGAAAGTGAAGACTCTCATTCATGTTCCTTGATCTTAAAATCAGTTTGAATTTCCAGATATCAAAAGGTGTCTCTGTGAAGATAAATAACTTTGAGCTGAATAATTTATTGTTAAAACTCCACTTATAACCATGCTTTTTATGTTTTTTTAAGTTTTTACTTGAATGAAAATGCTCTTTGACATAGAAAGTAAAATATGATAATGAAAAAAAACACAACTCTGATAGCAACTGGAATAAGAATTAGAAATCATTTTCATGCATGTGTCTCTTTTCTCTTCACTAAACTGCAAGAGTTACGCCTCTAGAGACAGGACCATATTTATTTAGAGACTTCAGCTAAGAGATATCTGCTCAGGAGCTTGAAGTGGATGAACAAGCAATTTATCACATAGCTTCAAGTGTAGATAGGGAAAAACCTGAAGTGGGCTTGATGAGAGGGTAGAGACCCTAAAAAAGGAAAAGAAATAAGTCAATGTCATGAAAGGACTATATTATGGAAATTCTCAGTCAAATCTTACTCTTTGAGATTGCAACTTTCATCTTGGCTTTTAGCTGTTTCCCTGTGGGAACGACAGTTCTTAGACAGGTCATATCAAGTTCTCCAGGTCCATTTTGGTGATTATTCCCCCAAAGAGTGCTAGGAATCAAGCTCTACTTCTCTGAACCCTTCCCTAATTCCAAATAAGCCACGACATATCTGAGATCCAATGTTGTTGTATCTTTTCATGGGTCATTTAGCAGCTCATGAAATATTGAGGCAAGAGTTGAATAGAAACAGAGGTAAAAACAACTTTTTTTTAGCCGCATTTAGAAACAGCATCCTGAAACTGTCTTCTAATTTTAATAAAAATGTTCAAAGTGGAACTTGTTTTCCAGAAAAAGTATAATTCATTGGAAGATGCAAACTTTGCATTTTTTTTTTTGGAAGATGCAAAACAACCTGCTATTGTAGACTGGGAAGAAAAAGAATGAGGTGTCAGCAGCTATAAATTATAAAAACAAACTTGCAGGAGAACATATCCATTAATGTTACACTTACCCGCAAGTAACAGAAAAGCTTACAAGTAGCTAAAATAAGAGTTTATTTCATACACATCAGAAGAAGCCTAGAGAGAGTCTGTAGTTGATGAAACAAATTAATGTCTTTAATACAGATGCTGTCAGCCTTTATCATCCCTCAGTGGGAGGGCACATCCTTGTTTCACAGGATGACAGCTACACTTCCATGCATCACATCAGGTCCAAGCAGGGAGAAGAAGGGAGGGTGAAGGCAAAGGGTCATGCCTGCCACATCTGTTTCCTTTTATCAGACAAAGAAGAGCTTCCCCAGAAGTCACACCCAGTTTTCATTTACATCTCATTGGCATGAACCAGAACCCACGCTTTGCTAATTACAACTATCACTGGCAAACGGCAGCAAGATTATCATTGAAAGTGGTGTCCAATTATGTTTCCTCTGCTATAGTTGGACCCCTTACATGCTCTACTGCAAACAGGAGTGAGTCCCATTCATAGAGAGGGGGGCCCAAAGAAGTGAGAGGCAGGCAGCAAAAGGGATGTGTTTGTTTAACATCATGCTGCAGCTCCAGTTCATTTATATTTTTGATTCAATTTTTATTTTAAAGTAAGGCGATTGTCTTGGGGTTTTTGTTTAGGTTGTGTTTCTGAGTGTTCTCCTTTATTTAAAATCAAAATTTTGAGGCCGTTAATTTGTATTGTTCTAGCCTTCTGTTAGAAACCAATATAACCTGGGCAGTCAAAATTGAGTTGGAGAATCACATTGAATCTAAGGCAATAAAGGACAGAGACAGGATTCTCGAGCAGCACATGAGAAAGAGACATCCCTCAGCCTGGGGGATCGGGGTAGATTTGTGTTCTCAGAGATACTAATGATCCCACAAAAAAAAAAATATGAAAATATTTACTGGCTACACTCTGGATGAACTTAAATAAAATCTTAACAAGGAAAGGAGTAGAATGAAAAGAAAGAAACAAAAAGAAGACCAAACTAACACAGAAAACTCGGGTTAGGGAAAACTTTTGGAATTTACTGTGGATTGAATTGTGTCCCCCGCAAAATATATGCTCAAGTCCTGAGCCCTGGTGTCTGTGAATGTGACCTTATTTGGAAATACGGTCTTTGCAACATTTGTAAAATGAGGTTATACTGGATTGGGGTAGACCCTAAATCTAATATGCTGAGAGTTTTTTTGAGAAAAGGGAAATTTAGACACAAAAACACAGGCACAGAAGGATGATGGCCATGAGAAGATTGGCATAAATTGGAATTACTCTGTCATAAACCAAGAAACACAGGGGACTACCAGAAACCGGAAAATTTGAGGAAAGATCCTGCAGGCTTCAGAGACAGCGTGACCTTGTCAATACCCTTGATTTTAGACTTTGAGCCTCCACAACTGAGAGAATGAATTTCTGTTGTATTAAACCACCCAGTCTGTACTACTTTATTACAGCAGCCCTAAGAGAGTGTTATACAGAAGAATTTAGCAAAATCACTTGACTTAGATAATACCTGATGACTTTAAATTAACAGAAGAGGGTTCATAAGTAACTAGGTTTATGAAGCACTCTGGTATCTCTGAGCCTATTTCTGCACAAGATATCTGAATTCTAAGCTCCAAATCTCTTTACAATAGATGCTCTTTGTCCCCAAATTGTTTTAAAGTAGTACAGATGAATAATATAAATTATATTAAATGTAACATTTTGGTTTTATATGTCTATTGATAGCACATTTTTAACACTGAAATGAACACCAGGCTGAGAACAGGATGATCTTATAGATGGAGAACAAGTCTTTAATTTACAGTTTTGAAACAAGACAGCTATCATTAGATAAAGCAATCATTTCATGTTTCCATCTGTTTTAATGATTAACTACAATGTGTCACCAATATATTAAGTATGAGATATAAAGATTAATAAGGCATATTGCCCTTAGAGAGCTATGAAATAGTCAAAAATACCAATAGTTATATGTTGTGTTTTGTTGACATTAAATAAGCTGAAATCACCTAATTTAGACTCTAAGTTATCAGTGCAGCAGACCACTTCACGTACAAGACAGAAATAGAAATAAAGGGTAAAATAAGTAAATTGAAATTATTGGAGCTCTGGAACTTGAATGCATTGCTCTTTGCCATGTCTCTTTATGATCCCCTGCAAAAGGAAGAGGAGAAGTGATGGAAAAAGTGGGGAGTGAGGAGGAGGAAGGAGAGAACTGAAAATGGCTCCTAACAGGTCTCCCTACTTCCAGACAGAGAGAAGCTTAGAGACAGATCATATTTATCCACTTATAACCCCAATCCTCCCCCCATTTAATTTAGGGCAAAAGCCAATATCCCTTTAATGGTGTACAAGTCCGTACACTATTTGCCCCTCCTCCATTCTCTGACCTCATCTACTATTATTCAGCTCCGTGTCTCTGGCTTCCCCGCTATCCCTCAGGCAGGCAGACGTGCGCCTGCCTTAGTCCTCTGTGCCATCTTGCCATCTGCTCCCTGGGGGAAACTGCTCTTCCCCTGCTGGCTTCCCAGCTCAGTACCATATTCCCTTCAAGTCTTTGCTCTCCAGTCAACTTCCCAAGGAGTCCTTACTCTTACCACCTCTTTACATGACTGCAATTCCTTTCTGACAACATGCCCAATTCTTAAGCTGTTCTGTTGTTTTACTTTATCTAGAGCTATTGTGATTTGTGTAAAAGATAAGCAGTTAAAAATGTTTACTTGAAAAATATTTTTGTAACTTTGATAAATAAATTAATTCAGTTCTTTGGGATCTGTACCAAATCTATACTTTACTTTTAGATTTTAGATTTTAAAATATTTTCTTTATATAAAGATTTACGTGTGTTGACATGGTTCCTACAACTACATTATACATACATTCCAATTAATACAAATGCTTTTTTATTTCATTCTTCCCCCTTATGTTCCATGTTCCTAATCAGCACCTTCTCTCAAAATACTTTTTTGGAAGCCACCAGTATGTGTGTTTGTGTGTGTGTGTGTGTGTGTGTGTGTGTGTGTGCACGGGTTTGCTAAACTGTCTACCCTAGTCATATAATGACACATATATGTATGAGGAGAAACATGTGTAAAAGATGCTAGGGGAGCACAAAAGAAAGCATGTTAAAACCATTGGGTATTAAAAGGGACAATTTAGAATAATTTGAAGAGTAGGTGATGATCGATTAGAAATGTCATTGTTATTCTGGAAATATTAAACAATCTAGACAGAGAGAGTAGCATGTTGGCAGATTGAAAAGTGAGAAATCATATGAAAATTATACTTTATGTGTATTTGCTACGTGAGTTTTCATGTAGCTGGATTAAAAAGGCAATATGTATGAAATTGTGTTGAAGGTATACCTAGAAATGTAAAAACCAAAATACCCATGAACTTCTTTCAAAATCCAACTCAGAAAGTTCTTTCACCCAGTCTTTACTTTTCTTCTCTATCCCTCCCAGCCTCCATGATACAGCAAACAGCTATTTGTCTTTAGTTATCAGGACAATTAACCTAACCAGCATTGTAATCCCATTTTTTCCTCTTTAGTAGAATGGGGAAATAGGATGGCCTGTTAGCAGGTTCAGGCGCCAATTCAGTGATGGCTAATTGTCACTCCTTTTGGAAACATTTCTCATGAACTTTTCTTTTCCTTTATTTTTTTGGCATGGGCAGGTACAGGGAACTGAACCTGGGTCTCTGGCATGGCAGGCGAGAATTCTGCCTGCTGAGCCACCATGGCCCAGCCTATTTCTCCTAAACTTTTAAGCATGGTGCTCAGAGCTGTAGAGATACACAATAGATATATTTCAAGTGGGTAATATGTGTAACTTCAAAAGACATCACCCAACTTCCTCCATTTTGTTTTTGGAATCTTACATTCTGCTTGTGGCAGGCAGAATCTGCTCCATCCCATCCTCAACATAAATTTGCATCCTAATCTTCCAAATCTGGTAGTTTACACATCAAAAGGGATTTTGCAGATGCAGTTAAATTTAAGGACCTTGAGAATTTACCCTGGATTATTCAGATGGGCCCAATCTAATCAAATGAATCCTTAAAAATGGAGAAACTTACCAAGCTATAGAGAATCAGAGAGATGGCAGCCTGAGAACTCTCCTCACCTTGCATGACCATTGCTGGACTTAAAAGAAGGAAGAAGATGCCACAAGCCAAGAGAGAGGGAAGCTTTCCAAAAATTGGGGAAAACATGCTCCCTTTGAGCCTCTAGAAAGGAATGACCCCCCCCACACACACACACACCAACACCTTGACTTTGTGACTTTTGAGTGGTTTTAATTCACCAGGTGTGGGGTAATTTGTTCACAGCAGCAACGGAAAACTAAATGCACAGGTTACAGAGAAAAATGCACATTCTACAATAGCTGGTTGAGAGAATAATGGAGCAGTTCTTAAACCTGACTGCACATTAGAATCACCTGGAGAGCTTTTAATATTTGCAATGACCATGCCTAATTCATCCCGATTAAATTAGAATCACTGAGGTTGGGACCCAAGTTTAGAGCTTCCTAGATGATGTCACGTGTAGACAAGGTTAGTGAGCCACTCATAGGGTGCAAGGTGGAACTATACTTTATCTGTTGTATTGTAACAGAAAATATTAATAGATCATTGCACTGACCTATAGAAACTGGATATTTCTGAATGAGGAAGTATATGAAAAGACAAATAAATCAGTCCTTCCAACAACTGCTGGTCCTATTTCATATACCCTGGATGTCTTTCTCAGAAGCAATGCTTGTTTTCAAAGCACTTCAGAACAAAGTGTGTTTTTTATAAACTCATTGTAAGCTAGAGTCCTTAAGCACAAATCACCTATATCTCAATTTTGAAATGATATTAAAACTATATGATAGGAAAAGAATTTTAAAAAAAGACTAAAATTATATGATAGAGGCAGGATTTTAACAAAAGAAGGAATGGATAATCATTTGAAATGTGAATGTCCAGGGAATAGTAAAATATTAAGATCAGGTATTTGGTGAACTTTAAGGGTTAAAATCTAGCCATTCAGAAAGAAAATATATCAGGTTTAACCTTGAGGAAAATAAATATGATTTCATAGTTGAAAGTAAGTATATTTTGAAAATAAGTTTTTTGTAAAAACTAAATTTATATTGTGACTCATGCTTTGCAATCAACAAAACGCTTTGAACAATGAAGGTTTTACCTTCACAATTCATATAGCTTTTCACATGAGTTGAAAATACTGTGTCTATAGATATGATTGTATTATCAAAAGTTATAAGTGCTAATAATATGAGAAGAGTTGAAGAACAGTTAAGTATGCTGGTGGGCTGGTGAGTATTATGATAAAAATTGCTGGCTGGAAATTAGGTGGCCTGGACATTCAGCCTTATTCTATGGCTTACCCATTCAGCTGTAACCTGGGCAAAGGAAGAACATCTGCAAAATTAAAAGGCTAGATTAAGACACATTCATAGGCTTACTTAAAAATCATAGGATGTTAGGACAGAGTATGATCCTAAAAAGTAAAATGAAATTTAAAAAAATTTTAAAAAGAACATACCAACACAAAATTCTATATCCAATGAAATTATCTTTCAGAAGTGAAGAAGAAATAAACTCCTTGGAAAAAAAGTTAAAAAAAAAAAAAAGATTAAAAAAGTAAACCTGAGGGAATTTTTCACCAGTGGATCTTGTACTGCATGGAGACTCAGAGAAGGAATAAGTGAAGGTAAAGTAAAATCTTTAATTTCTTATTCTTAATTGATCTAATTGATAATTGTTTGTAAAAAGTACTAATAACAGTGCAATGGGTGATTATGCATATGAATAAGTGACATTAATGACAACAATGTTATATGGGTTGGAAGAAAGGAATTGGGAATATGCTGTTATAAGGTACCTATACATCCCATGAAATGGAATGGTGTTATTTGAGAGTGAACTTAGGTTAGTTGTAAATGTATATTGTAGATGCTAAGGCAACCACTACCTTTTTTAAAAAGAAGTATATTTCATATACTGAGAAGAGACAACTCACAGTACTCTAAAATGCACAATTAAACCAGGGGAAGGCAGAAAATGATGGTATAATAAAAAGAAACAAAGAATAAGTGCAACAGATATAAGACAGTGACAAAAATAGTAGATATTAAGTTGATTTTATCATTACTCACTTTAAATGTGAATGGTCCAAATATACCAATTGAAAGACAAAGATGTCCAGAGTGACTACAAAAAGTAAGACCCAATTACTTGTTGCTTATAAGAAATTCAGTTTAAATATAAATGTAGAGATACATTAAGTGCATATAAATAGAAAAAATATACTACGATAACAATAATCCAAAGAGAGCTAGACCTACCTATTATTATGCCTAAGAGTTACTTCCAGAGAACCTCTTTTGTTGCTCAAATGTGGCCTCTCTAAGCCCAACACTATAAGTGAAATCATTATTCTCCCCTCTACACGGGACATGACACCCAGGGATGAAAGTCTCCCTGGCTATGTGGGAGATGTCTCCCAGGGATGAGCCTGGGCCTAGCACCATGGGATCAACAATGTCTTCCTGACCAAAAGGGGGAAAAGAATTGTAACAGATATGGTATCTGTTGCTGAGTGAGTTCAAATAGAGTCAAGAGGTTACTCTGGAGGCGACTTTTACACAAGCTTCAGCTAGATATTGCTAATTACCAGGGTGTGCAAACCTCCAACAAAACAGTTTTTGCCAACCCTAAAGAACACATAGGGCTTTCAGATCCTACAAAGGTTCCATGCACTATGATTACTTTCCAGAAGGCTACAATTTGCCAGAGTGGCCAGCCTCTCCAGAACATCAACTAGTTCTATCCCTTTATCCCATTTTATCAACAGCCCTCTCCAATAGCAGAAAGAATGGGCATGGCCCAAATATCCCTAAATATTGAGAGAAGGATCAAAGGAGAAGGAAGAATTATAGCAGAAAATAGGATTTAACAAATGAACACAAATGTTAAATCATTATATTGATATTTCTTTTAATCTCCAGTGTTTTGGCACAACCAGAAGGAGAAACCTAAAATTGTGGAACTGTAACCCATACCACACTCTGAAATCTGTTCTATAACTAATTGTTATGGTGTGCTTTGAAATTAATTGCCTCATTGTATATATGTTATTTTTCACAATAAAAAAATAAATAAATAAAAATAAACAAAAAAGGCCTGTGGAAATTTTTAAACAGGGGTGTAATGCTCTGATGTGCTTTCTGTTTAATAAATATTAAATGAAGTAAAAAAGAGAGAGAGAGAGCTGGGCATGCTATATTAATCTCAGACAAATCAGATTCCAAAACAAGGGAAATTATCAGAGATAAATATAAGCATTACATAATGATAAAGTCTCAATAACTTAAGAATTCATAGCAGTATATAAAATGTGTGCCACAAAAAACATCACATCAAAATGTGTGACACCAAAACCAAAAGGTCTTCAAGGAGAAACTCACAAACTCACTATTGTGGTTGGAGATTTCAACACCTCTTTCAGGAGTTGATGGATAACACTGGCAGAGTATCAACAATGATATAGTTGACCTAAGCAGTACTATCTATTAACTTGACCTAAGTGAAATGCACAGAACAGTTTATCCAACAAGAACAGAATTCACTGTCTTCGCAAACTCATGTGGACAATTCATCAAGATGGACTGGGCAAAGCAACGCCTATTAATAAATCTAAAGGATATAAATTATGCAAGAATGTTTTCAGAACACAGTGGAATTAAACTAGAACTTGTGAACAGACACAGCTGGAAAATTCACAAACATTTGGAAATTAAACACAATTCTAATAGCACATGGATTAAAGAAGACTCAAGAAAAAAATTAAATATCTTTCACTAAATAAAAATGCCACATCAAAATTTGTAGGATGCAGCAAAATCAGTGCTTCAATGGAAATCCATACCATTAAATGCATATATTAGAAAAGAACATCTACAATTAATAATCTAAGCTTACATCTTAGGAAAATAAAGAAAGAAGTGCAATTTAAGTCTAAATCAAGTAGAAGAGAAGATATAATGAAGATATAACTAAATGCAATTGAGAACAAGTAAACAATAGAGAAATTAATTGATAACCCAAACAGCTAGGCTAAAAATAAAAAAAAAGAGAAGCCACAAGTTAATAAAATAAGAAAGGAGGGATAATCACTGCTGAACTCATAGACAACAAGAAGATAATAAAACAATATTTTGAAAATCTCTATGCCCACAAATTTGCTAAATTAAAAGAAATGAACAAATTAAGTACAAACTACTTATTAATATATCAGGAAAAATAAATAATCTGAATAGGTTTTTATCTTTTACAGATATGAAATAATAATATATAACCTTCCATGAAAGAAACTACCAGATGCAGATGGTTTCAATGGTGAATTCTACAAAACATTTAAAGAAGTTATTCCAAGTTTCTACAATCTCTACCCCATCAAGAAAAGGAGAAACACTTACTAACTCATTCATGGGGTTAGCATTATTCTATTATGAAAATCAAATAAAGACATTAAAACAAAGGAAAGATCTCTGAACATAAATTTTTTAAATCCTCAACAAAATATTAGCAAATTGAATCCAATGATGTATAAAAAAAGAATTAGACATTATGACCAAATGAGCCTTAATCAAGATATGTATATCTAGTTGAAAATTTGAAAATAAATATAATATGAAATTTAAACTGGTTAAAGAAGAAAAATAATATGATCGTATCAATTCATTCATGGAAATAATTTGAAAAAGCCAACATCCATTCTTCATGACAACTCTCAGCATTAGGAATAAAGGGGAACATCATCTGCTTCATAAAGAATATCTAAAAACAAAAAACATTAGCATTAACATTATACTTAATGGTGAGAAACTGGATGTTTTCTCCTTGAAATCAAGAACTAGGCCACTATGTACCCTCTCTATTACTTTTCAGTATGGTACTGGAAATCCTAGACAGAGAAATAAAATGAAAAAGGAAATAAAAATAAACAGATCACAAAGGAGGAAATAAAATTATCTTTGTTGGCAGATGTAATGATTGCCTATATACAAAATCCCGAAGAATCAACAAAAACTCCTGGACCTATGAATGATAATAGTAAAATTACAACTACAATGCTAACATATGAAAATCAGTTGGCGTCTTACATGCCAAAGGAAATTTGAATTTGAAATTAAACACATCACCATTTACAATAGCACCAAAAAAGTGAAATGGTTATTATGGTTAACAAAATAAGTGTAGGATTATATGTGGAAAGGTATAAAATTCTGATAAAATAAATTTTAAAAATCTAAGTAGAGAGTCATTGTATATTCATGGGATGAAAAACTCAATATTAAACAAAAAGCAGTTTTTTTCAACTTGACCTACAGTTTCATTGAAATTCCAATAAAATTTGCAGCTAACGTTGTATGAATACTGAGAAACTGATTCTAAATTTTACGTGGAAAAGCAAAAGACCCAGAATTGCCAACACAATACTAAACATGAAGTCAGTGTGCCTAGAGAGCTTGACTTCAAGATTTCCCATGAATTTATAGCAATCTAGAGAACATGGTTTTGGTGAAAGAATAATCACATAGATCAATGAAACACAACAGAGACAATTCATTGAGGAAAAAACAACTTTTTAAACAAATGGTTCAGGAAAATTGTATGTCCAGATGCAAGAAAAATTAATCTAGACAAAGACATTACACCTTTCACAAAATTAACTCAAAAGGGGCCACTGAACTAAATATAAAATGCAAAACTATACAACATCTAGCAGAGAGCATAGGAGAAAATCATTGTCACCTTACGTTTGTCAATGAGTTTTTTGACATACCAATAGCATGATCTATGAAAGAATTAAAGAAAAGATAGATTTTATTGATATTTAAACAATTCTGTCCTGTGAAACTCATTTTTAAGAGAACCAAAGGACAAGCATCAGACTGGAAGAAAATATTTGCACAGCATGCATCTGATAAAGGAATTGTATTCGGAACATGCAACTATCTCTTAAAATTCAACAAAAGCTCAGTTACAAACTAGACAACACATCTGGACAGCTATCTCTCCAAAGAAGTTACCCAGATGACAAGTAAGCATGTGAAAAGACGATCATCACCCATGTCATCAGCTAATTGCAAAGTAAAACAACAATTAGATGCCAATAAATATATATTAGAGTGGCTAAAATTCCAAATCTGACAATACCAAATGTCAGTAAGGATGTGAAGCAGCAAGAAATTTCATCCATTGGTAGTGGGTATGCAAAATGCTACAACCACTTTGGGAGATGGTTTTCATATGATCCAGGGATTTCCAGTTATTTACCCAACTGATTTGAAAACCTATGTTAGCATAAAAATCTGCATGCACATGTTTATAGCAGCTGTATTTATAATCACCAGAAACTGGAAGCAATAAGATGTTCATAATAGGTGAGTGAATAAATGAACTATGGTATATCTATACAATAGAATTTTGGGCAATAAAAAGAAATGAGCTTTTAAGCCACAAAAAGACACAGAAGAACATCAGTCACATATTACTAAATGAAAGAAGTCAACGTTAAAAGGCTATATATAGTATGATTTCATTTATGTGACTGTGCTGGTTTGAAAGGAAGTATGCCCCCTAAGAAAAGCCATGTTTTAATATAAATCCCATTTCATAAAGGTAGAATAATCTCTATTCAATACTGTATGTTTGAAACTATAATGAAATCATCTCCCTGGATTATGTGATTTAGTCAAGAATGGTTGTTAAACTGGATTAGGGGATGACATGTCTCCACCCATTTGAGTGGGTCTTGTTTGGTTTACTGGAGTCCTATAAAAGAGGAAACATTTTGGAGAAAGAGACTCAGAGAGAGCAACACTACGAAGCAGAGAGTCCACCAGCCAGTGACCTTTGGAGATGAAGAAGGAAAACGCCTCCTGGGGAGCTTCATGAAACCAGAAGCCAAGAGAGAAAGCTAGCAGATGACACCGTTTTCCCCACATGCCATTCTAGATGAGAGAGAAGCCCTGACTGTGCTTGCCATGTGCCCTTCCACTTGAGAGAGAAACCCTGAACTTCATCGGCCTTCTAGAACCAAGATATCTTTCCCTGGATGAATGCTTTTGACTGGACATCTTTATAGACTTGTTTTAATTGGACATTTTCTCAGCCTTAGAACTGTAAAAACTAACAACTCATTAAATTCTCCTTTTTAAAAAGTCATTCTGTTTCTGGTACATTGCATTCGGCAGCTAGCAAACTAGAACAGTGACATTCTGGAAAAAGCAAAACTACATAGAGACATTTAAATGATCTGTAGTCTGCAGAGTTTTAGGAGGAAGAGTGGAGGAATAAATAGGTAAAGAACGGGATTTCTAGAATAGTAAAAACATTCCATGTGATTCTGTAAGAGTGAATATAAGACATTGTGCTTTTGTCAAAAAAAATTATAGCACAAAGATTAAATCTTAATGTATACGTATTTTAAAAAAGAGATTTAGGGGCTCGGGGCATCTGAAGAAGCAATGCAGACTTTGATAAGAAGAATAACTCTCTAAGAAAACAAATGTGATGATGTGAAGAGGGGTAAAAATACCCAAATAAATAACTTTGGAATAGATTGGAGTCTATTCCAAATCTCCAATTCTATTGGAGTAAGAGAAAAAGCAAAAGGAATTCTATGTAAGCTAGTTGATAATGTTGTGTCCCACAGGTAGCAAATTAACAACTGTAACAATTGTATTCATATGTACTGGGTTGGAAAAATAAATAAATAAATGGATACCAGATAGTGGAGCCAAGTTGCTTACTGCTAGAGTGGTAGTTGAGAAATAGACAAGGGGAGGAGGCTAGGATCATCCATGTGGTAATGGGTTAGAGCCTGCGTCATCAGTTTAAATGTCGATACAGATAAGTTTTGTATGTAAATATTTATAGATACATGCAAAAATAGAGATTAATATAAATGTATTAATACCCTGGCAGCATGAGCACTGGTGCCCTGATCTTGGGAAATCAAGATCTCATTTTCCAATAACAAAAACATGGCTCCTTAGAGAAATAGCTAGTGTTAGGATTGGGGTAAGAAAATGTAATAAAAACATTCAGTACTACCAGAAAAACAAGGAAGAGCTAAAACAAACCAACAAAACACAGGTACATTGATACGGGTTTGTCAAAGAACAGGAACCAAGGGAAAGCGCGCCCAATTGTCAAAACTTTGTCATTTGAGAAACAAAATGAAAGATTATTTTATTATAAACTAAAGTATAGGATAAATACCCATGATTCCATATTTATAAATAAATGATTGAGTAAATTCCTAGAAGGGAAGAAGAGATTAATATCCTATCCTGAAGAGAATTCCAAAAAATTTAGGTAGGTACAACTTCCGCAGGGAGGGAGAGAAAGTATCACCACTCCTTACTTGAGGGCCATCAAGTTGTAATTTCCTTCCAACATGCACGATATGAAAGGGGGGGGTGCATAACCTTACAAAGGATAAACCTGAAAAATGCCACCTCAGCTGGTGACCAAGGCCAACCCCAATAGCCAAGAATCACGCTGACAGTAGTACTTTTTTTTTTTTAACATGGGCAGGCACCAGGGATCGAACCCGGGTCCTTGGGCATAGCAGGCAAGCGTTCTTACCTGCTGAGCCACCGTGGCCTGCCTGACAGTAGGTACTCTTGATGTGATGTAAAAAGTAAAACACTTGATGAATTAGTTACAACTTCATCAATACATTTGCGACTGTATTCAAAGCATTTATTTAAAACACATCAATATCCTTCCATAAAATGGAAGTCACACAAAACCATTTCTTATATTCTGTGTTATTTTGTAACAACAAAAAATCCTAAACGTGACAGGACCATCAGTTGTCTAAATATAACATTGAACTTTGAAAAATATATGAGTATTATAAAGAGTAACAGAATCAACAAACACCTAAGTTTATATCATTTCCCTTTATCACAGCCATGTCTGCATTCACTCTGCCATTTAAAAGGGAGAATTATAACCATGACTGTATTTTAAATATGTGAGCTGCTGACTAATACAATCTCAAACCTTAGTGTAATGGCTTTTAGAAATTGTACTCCAAGAATATTTGAAGCAGATACTGAATTTATTGGCTGGCTTTGGGTAGGAAAATACACTGATAAAGGAAAGAGACCCTATCTATAAATACTATCTGACAAATTGACTAAGAAGTTTCCACCAAAGAGAAATTTGTTACCCCCAATCCATATTGTACATATTGTTCCCCTTTACACTTATCAAAGAGCTTCCCAAGCAAATGTAATGCTCTTTGAGTCTAGTGAAGATGATGCATTCAGTTTGTTATATGAATGGTAAAAAGCGTCAAGTTCATTACACAGTAAAAAATATCATGAATAAACACTAGATACTCTAGTTATTCCAACATACTGAGATGTTTGAATTATTAAATTTATGTAACCAACAAGAAGAGCAAAGTAATTACCTTAAAATACTCTTTCTGTGTGAGAAACACATGCTAATTAAATAATGTTTTAATTATCTTCAACATGTGTATTGGGTATTCTGACAGATTCATTAAAAAAAAAATACTACCGTACAAAACAGTACCAGAAATTATTTTGTTAGACATTATTTTAGAGATACATGAATCATTAATGTTTTGGTCACATTATCATTCCTGGATTTTTTATTTTGCAGACTTTAACAATCAAGCAACAGCAATTCCTCTGCTCTGGGTCTGGAATTTCTGAAGCATTCTGGGTATTTGGAAAGCCACTGCTACCAGTTTTCCTAGCCATACACTCCTGGTAGAATTCTTTGACAGCACTTTATCTTGAGCTCAAGATTTTATTTTTTGCCCAACTCTAAGTGCTTTAAAATCGAAGCTTTTTGAACAAATTAAATCAACTTCACACATTAGGAAAAAAAAAAGTTTTGCAACAACTGTTGCCATTTATTTCAGATTTTCCATTTAGCAGAAATGAAATTGCCCAGGAGCTCTGTGTCTGTTCTATTTGTAGTGGTTATTTTTGTGTATGTGTGTGCCTGGCTTTCTTAATCCCTATATTTTGAAAAATACAGAATTGACAGCTGGTGGGAAACGTTCCGTCTACTTTTATTTTTCTGTGATCTAACAGCATTTTCCATAGGGAAATTATTTTAAATGTTCCCTACCACCAACTTGCTTAAATGATCTTAAATGTTCTCTTGGTACCAACAGTATTACTTAGTAACTTATTTCCAGTAGGAGTTTCACTTTCACTTCACTGACCTCCTCCTCAATCCTGTTCTGTCTTCTTAGGGAATGTACTGCCTCCTCCGGGAAGTCTTCCTAGACCCTTTAGTGAGGATGAGACTGCTGTTAGCTGTGTAGACATACATCCCAGTAGTCTATCCAGCCCAGAACTTAATACATTGCATTACAACATAGTCTATGGGTTCTCTAACTTCTCTGGCCTTCTTGATTTATATCTTATACCTAGCATCTACCTTAATGCAGAGCACGTGGTAGCCCCTCACAGGCTGGTAAATGATTGAATCAAGTTAAAGTGAAGGCTTGTAAAGGAACTTTTCTGATTTATATCACCTGCTGAGATCATTTTCAAAATTATCAAGGAATTTCAAAATGTAATTTTACTACACGCATCAACATTTATAAGTGCAACTAGACATAAAATAGTGACTTCATTGATGTTCACTGTTGGTTGCTGATAATACTTATGAATGGATTCTCACTGACAAAGTCACAAATGGTTCTCCCATTCTCCTCCTTTTTTTAAACTCGTTGTCAATTTGTATTGAAGATGGCCTTGGTCTTACTGTCAGTCACTTGCACTAAGTATTCTATTTTGGGTTAAGATGTATTCACTTTGGGCATGTTGATATGTTATTGCAGAGAAATGTCAATTTCATCCTAAACATGCTGCCTTTTAGTAGTGGTGCATTTCATCATGTGCACACAAAAGCATTGAGTATATTATGTATTTAGATGTCAAATGAATTACTATAAGCCTTACATTTTCTTAATCATTAAAATAATACATGTTGAAGCAGGGAGGGAGAAGGATGTGTGGGAATTCTCTGTATGTCCCACACGTTTTTAGGTTTTTCTGTAAACCTAAAATGAGCTAAGAAAAATAAAGAAAAATTAAAAAAACCAACTAATATATATTATAGTGTCTTATAATATCTTAGATAAATCCATTATTCCTGGATTTTTAATGAAATAATGGCAATTTGCTACTATTATACCTTGGTAGAATCTGTAGGATGAATGTCTTATTTTGATCATTATTAATAATATACATCAGTAAGTTTATGTGAGACATTTTTGGCCTTGGGCAGAAATGCCAATAAGAAATGAACATCAAGCTGTCTTTGAAAAGCTTCTCTTTATCACCCTCTCTTTAGAGGTAGTATATTTATAAAAAGAGGCTAACCTTAAGCCTACCCTAAGTTAAAAAAAAAAACAGCTATATATTTATTTATTTATTTTCCGCATATGGAAATAACAATTATGCCGATATTTTACTCTAAAATCAATGATTAGAAGCTCTAAGGGTTTATCTTGAATGTTTAACAGGGAATCGTAATTTGTCTCTGGTTGTTGAGAGAAAATTCTTTTTCACAGACTAATATCTAATATATTAAAGAAATAATGGAAATAGAAAACTCACCTTTCTTCAAACTCCAGTGAAATAATAGAATGCGTCAAGGATAATCAATGGATGATGAAACTATTGGGTGAAGGGCACTAGGTGATTTCTTTCTTTGTGGGGGGTTGGGGGGAAGAGGATAGTTTTCCTGTGCCAAAGTCTCAATCCTAAATATTGTTTGCAAAATTCAAAGTGAAAAATAATCTCTAAAGTGAAGAGCTATATTGGCCACAACCTTAGCCAAGTAGCCAAACCCAGCATCCCTCCACAGGGCATTCACGGAAATCACATGCTCCTCGGTGCGTTATAATGTGAGGTACATGCTCTCACCTGTGAAGTGATCGTACTAAATGGCATTTAAGCTGACTATACTCCAGCCTTTAGTTCTAGCTTCTAGTTTCTAAAAGAAAAACAAAAATACCCCAGAGATGGCAAAATAGGTTAAATCACCCCACAAAGAAACAATTAGACCAGGCAAACACATGGGATATTCCAGATAATAGCACATCTACATTCAAATGTCAATGTCATGAAAAATAAACAAATAAAAGAGGAATTTTTTAGATTAAAATAGTCTAAAGAGATTTGAGAAGTAAATGCAATTCATGAATAATAATAGAATTCAGAAGATTTGAAAATGAACTGGATATTAAATGATATTAAGGAATTATTGTCAGTCTTTTAGGTGAGATAAAAATATAACTAAACATCTCCTTGTTTTAAGGAGACAGAGCTAAATATTTAAGGGTGAAATGCTATGAGGCACATATGGAAAATGTTAAGTTCTTAATCTAGGTAGTTCATTATTTCAGGTTTTCTATGTGTTTGGGCTTTTTCATCATGAAAAGCTGAAAAAATATTTCGTGATAGCTATATGCTAAGGATGTATTGCCTAAAGCTCTTATTATTGAAGGGACTTTGAAATAATTAATTCAAAAACCTGAGAAGTAGTGCTTTAAAAGAAGAAAGCAAATAAATAAAATGCATTTCAAAGGTAGAAAGTCACACAGATGGAAAATGGTCCTCCAAAGTTATCTATGTATAAAGCTGTTTTTAAGTTATAAAAGAAAAAAAAAAAAGGAAAAACTTTAGAGAACTCTATGGTCCAAATAGAGGAGATGAACTTATTTTCTGATCTGCAAAGTCTCCAGTTTCCTGCTTTCAGGAGACAAATGGATGGAATACGTCACTCTTATCCTTAAGAAATGTCATTTCAGTTATTAAAAATTAGGTATGAGTGTCTTAGTCCTCCAAAGATGCCATGAAAAAATACCACACAATGGGTTGGCCTAAAGATGAGAACTTACTGGCTCACAGTTTCAGAAGTTAGAAGGCTGGCTTCCTCCTGGGGTCAGTAGCATGGTGACTGGCCAGCAATCCTTGGATCTTTGCCTTTTCCACTGCGTGGCAGTGTCCTCTCCTTTCTCTTCTGGGTTCCACAGACTTCTGGCTTCTTTTGATTTTCGGCTTCTGGCTCCTCCTTATTGCTTTATCCCAGTATGTCTGAACTTCTTCTGCTGTTAAAAGATTGTTGTGATCCTAATTAAGACCCAAACCTTAACTAGAAAAGACATATTCAAGAGATCCTATTTATCATGAGTTCACACCCATGGGAATATGGTTTAAGACCAAGATCGTGTCTAATTTGGGATACATAACTCAAACCACCACAGACTGCCCTCTGGACCATAAAAGACATATTCTTCCCATATGTAAAATGCATTCACTTACCCCAATATCCTAAAAACATTGGGTCATCTGTGGCTTGATGCTTTGTCCTCAGCCAGCTAGAGTAGCAGTCCCTCCCTTTCTAAGCACTTGTGCAGCAGCCCTGCTCTCCCTAATGCTGGGACCAAGGCCCATACTCTCCAAGAACTGGAGAGGGGGTCTTGCTCTGCCTAAAATGTGAGGTATAGGCATTGGATAGCATCCGAATTCTTCCCAAACATCTGGGTAGGTGTCACACTGCCTCCAAGCACCTAGGCAGAAGGTCTTACCTCTCTAAGCATAGGGACAGACCTGTGCTTTCTGCATGAGTGGGTGGCCCTCTCTCTGAACCCAAAGTGATCTTTTTGGTCCAGACATCTGCTTCCATAGCTCTGCACTTGAAGTCATTCTTCCTTCAATCCAACCCTTCTCTGTCCTTTTCAGTCCAGGATGACTGTGCTTATGTTCATACCAATTTTAAAAAATCCGTGTTGGATCTGTGTACAGCTGAAGGGTGTCCAGATGGTCAGACAGGACTTTGGACAGATCCTTCCTGGAAAGCTGTTTCCTACCCTGACTTCCTCTGAGATGTCTGAGAGGAACCATGCTCAGCCACATACTCACTGGTAAAAGGTTGCTCAGTTAAACCCTTACGTGGAGTCCTGTTCTCTGGGGACTCACTTCTCAGAAGCACATGGCTTCCTGAGAGAGTTGCTCTTGGCCCTAGATTCAGAGCACGCTATCTGGATAGGCTGAGAATTTTCCAAATTACCAATTCCTGATTCTTTTGTGCTTAACACTTTAATTTTCAGTGTATCCCTTTCCTCTTGTATTTTACCATAAACTGCAAGGAGAATCCAGGCTGCACCTTCCACACTTAGCCTGGAAATATCCTCAGCTAAAAATCCAAGTTCATTTCTGACAAGTTCCACTTTCAATCCAACAGTAGGACACAATTTAGCAAAGTTTTCTATTAATTTACAACAAGAATCTTCTTTCTTCCAGTCCAAAAATATGTTCATTATTTTCTTCTAAAGCTTCACTGGAAGTAAATTCAATATCCCTACTTCTACCAATAGTCTCTCCAAAGCAGTCTAGCCTTTTTCTATCACATGTCTCATGATTCATCCAGCCTCTACTCATTCCCCAATTCCAAAGACATTTCCACATTTTTAGGTATTTGTCATAGCAGCACTCCCTTTTCTGGAACCCAAATCTGTATTAATCAAGGTTCTCCAGAGAAGCAGAAATGATGGATGTATATGTTCATATAAATATGAACTGGCTTATACAACCCTGGGGATTGACAAGGCAGACTTCCATAGGGTAGCCATAATTTGGAAACTCCTATAAAGATGATATTGAATTTCCCAGGAGAAGCAGGCTGGCAGAAGTAGATTTAGAGATTCTTTTTCAGTTCTCCCAGCAAGGGCTCTAACTGTTTAGATTAAATTGCCTGAGGGCAATGTCCTTTGTTGATTGTAGATGTAATCTGCCATAGAATAAATCAACTAATGATATAAATCCATCTGAAAAATACACTCCCAGGAGCAATCAGGCCAGTACTGGCTTGAACAAAAAATTGGACAACATAACCTAGCCAAACTGATGCAAAATTAACCATCACAAGGGGCATCACGCTTCCTAGATCCTTTTCTTACATTTTTCCCAAGAACATGTGGCATGTTGGTAGATAACCCGGTAGGGTAACATTCTCTTCTATTCCTCCCTTTGGGCCATTGGGACATTTCTATTTCTGATACTTCTTTGTGAAATGAAGGGGCAGTTTAGTTCAAAAAAAGCATGCAACTCAGTTAGAAAAATTCTTCAAGTATAAAATGAAGAGAGAATTATGACCATGGACTACTTGGGGTTATCCATTTAATAATTTATTCTTTTCAAGAAAATCCAGTTGAGTATAGACTGGCTAGATGCTGGAATAATTTATTGAAGGAATCTAATGGTCTAGAGGGGTATATAGATGGTAGCACACTGTGTTAGATTCAGTTGTCAACTTGGCCAGGTGAGCACACCTAGTCTTGTTGCTGCGGACATAAGCCAATGGTACGTGAACCTCATTTGTTGCTAATTACATCTGCAGTCAGCTAGGAGGCGTGTCTGCTGCATTGAGTGATGTTTGACTTAATTGGCTGGTGCTTAAATGAGAGAACGCAACATAGCACAGCCTAAGCAGCTTGGCATTCCTCATCTCAGCACTTGCAGCTCAGCCCAGGCCTTTGGAGATGCAGAAAGAAGTTACCCCGGGGAAAGCTGTTGGAACCCAGGGGCCTGGAGAGAAGACCAGCAGAGACCATCCTGTGCCTTCCACTCACACTATAACAGATATATGACCTGTCTGCCAATTATACATATACAGGTAAAAATGAGCCACCAGTTTCTGGATTTAGACTAGGTCTCTTAAGCAATTGATGTGCCTCTTTAAAGTTTAAGATCTAGTAGGAGCCAAGTAAGTTAAGAAAGTCAGTAAAGCCATCTAGGAAGGTGGAATAATGTGCTAAAAAATAAAATTAAGAGAGCATGGCCCATTCACTGATGCCACTCTTGATGTATGCTGCAGAGGGTTCAGTAGAACTCAGGGTATAAATATAGGCAATGGCAAGAGAAAAGCCAGGAAAAGTAAACAGGAAGCATATCATGAAGTCTCTTCTATATCTGGATTTCTGTTCTTGGTAATGAGAACTGATGAACAAAGTTTAGCTGCAGACTGATTTATGTTTTAGAAAATCTATGACCCTGACAGAAAGGTAGAAGACTGTGAGAGATAAAACATGGGATGCAGGAATCCATTTTTTCATATTTGTATCCTCAGTGCCAAATAAAACTCATAATACATGGTGGGGTTCAATTGTGAAATAGGAGGCAATAATTAACTGAGATACCTTGTCAGTGAGGCACTATGGAAATATCAGCTACTATATTATATACTTAAAATTATGTAGGTGGGGTATTTGTTTATTTCTCCACTTGAAATCCTCACAGGCCTGATATTCATTTTGCTTCTTCTCAGCATTGCCTCATGGCTCTCTGAACTCTCAATAATATATCAAATTCAGAGCAGGATTTCAGGAAAATAATAGCTATGATATTCATAACCTCTTGTTCATTTAAGCCTCTTGGGATTGAGAATGTCTATTAAAACATCAATTGCACTCTTAAAATCATAGTATGTGAGTGAGAACTAGTTAGGAGTTTAATGAATCATGGAGAAATCTGTTGATGTGCCGTGATTAATTCATGGCAGTATATGTGTGAACTAGTTACTTAACATTTGACAAGATTTATTGATACAGATCAAAGTTTCTTAGCAAATGGGATAGAAATTTGCTTTTACTTAATTTTTAGACATGCTATTGTTTGCAAAATGAGGTTCTTTATTTTTAAGTTCAGCATCAAAAACAAAAGAATTTTAAATTAGATTCATCAGCAGTCTTAGTAAAGTGAAGCTCATATGGTGCCATGGAACCATGGAACTGGAAATCTATGTCAACACAAACTTCTCTAAGAAGAGATATCTGAGCCCAGGAACATTGGGTCACTTGTATAGAGTTCTATGTCAAGAGATTACAAATGTGCTGAAATCTGAAATCCTTAACTTCAAGTTAAAGGACCATATAATATACTAAACTATAAAATAATTTTGGGAATTATTGTGCATTAAAATATAGAAGTGAGGGAAACATATCATACCTACTAATGGGTGCAGATGATTAAAATTGTTTTGATGTGTTGGTTTTGAGAATATCAGGTCCATTATTTATGTTTCCTTGTTGGAGGACACTTTTATTCTCAGAGTATGAGTGAAGACACCTAGAGTTTAAATTTTTTAAAAAAGGCTGAGGATTATAATTGTCCAAATATGTGGTTTTATCCTTCTTTTGTTTAATTTTCCTTTAGCCCAAAGATTTAAAAGAAGTTGATGCGGAGGAAATGAGGAAATGAATGAGAGAAACACTTGGGCTTTCAAAAGAAGTTTTTGGCTGTAGACAGAATATGACCATCAGATGAGCATGTAGGAGAAGAATATTTGCAATTTCCTGGAAAATGGCAGTGGAGCACCATGTCAGAGAAAGCATTGCTAGCAAATTGCTAGTGAAATGGTGGTTTTATTTACCAGCCTGCAGAGATGGCTCCTATTTATCATAACAGGGTATTTTTTCTGAATGCTCTGTTAGTGCTCAACTAAGAAAAGTTTTAATTTTGAAATATAGTTTTTGGCATGATACGTAGGTAGGAAATACTCTGAGAGGAACTCCTTATCCCCCTTAAAGCAGAAAAATGAGCAAACAAGAAATGGAAAAATTCATGCCATGTTAGTGATTCTTATATCTAAATGTACAAAATAATCACCTGAGGATACTGTTGAAATGAAAACTCTGATTCAGTATGTCTTCAGTGCAATCTGAGATTCTTCAGATATAATAAAGTCTCAGGTGAAACCAAAGAGGCTGATGCATGTACCAAAATTTGAGTAGCAAGGTCAGTAAATGGTTTTGTAGATAGTGCATGCGGGTCCTCAGAAAAGAGTTATCACTCTCGTGCACTTTCCTCTCTCTAACATGCATTCCTGAATTTAGGAGCTACATTCCAAACCATTTATTTTGATGAGACAAGAAAATGAGAAAAGGATGAATTTTTTTAAAAAAAAGAGAAACCTGCTACATTTTATTGAGTTGATTATAGTAAATACTTATTTCATATTATAGTTTAGCAATTATGAATAGTAGAATATCAAATAATATCTTAGATTATATTTAGAAAAAATGGTAAATATTAATTAAGCAACTTGTGTACAGAGACATATGCTAGGAGTAACAGCAGGTGGAAAAAGATAAAGGAGATTCTTTGATCTTAAGGAATTTATCAATTCATTGAGAATACAGAGATATATATGGACATATACATGGGCATAGTTATATTCAACAACTGTTAAATGATTATTTTTTTGTAGGCATGGTATGAAGAAGTAGGGTCCTACCTTCATGGAGCAAAAGGACACCCTAGCCACAACCCATATATTACAAGGCTATTATGCCATATGTGAACATACAGAAATAATGAATAGTATATATAATCAAATTAGCATTTATCTTTTACATGTGAGTTTATTAAAACATCTATTTTACAAAAAACTTTGTAACCTCTCATATTCTTCTTTTAATACCTTATAATTCATGGTTTCTAGATATTGACTGTATGCAAATTTAATTCCAACAGTGAAACAAAGAAATGAAATGATTCAATGAAACAACATTTGGCTCTCTTCCTTGTCCTAATGAACACATTGAATGAGATAATATATGATTTGAGAGAGCCTTTGAAAATTGAAATAAGGGAACCAGTAAAGAGATTAAAGGATTAACACATTTCTCATGACCAACAATAAGAAATCAATTGTATACTCGCAGGAAATTTTTCTTATTGCTAGAAAAGCTTCTTATCGGCACAAAGGCCCAAGAAGATAGGCAAATGATTTGTTGAGGCTCCTTCATAGTTAAGGAATATATTTTTTCAAGCTGGTCAAAATGCATCCATTGTAATATAAGGACATTGAAATCAAGGACATATATTAAAATGTACGTTTTGAAACATTCAAGAGACTTTAACTGGTCCTTTCTTGAGTTTCTCTAAAACAACAACTTTTCATGCTTTAGAATCTGCTAGTGCAATTAAACTATGAATGCACAATCCCTATCCTCAGAGACTCTGATTTAGATGGTCTGGTTAGGTGTCTATTTTAAAAATTATTGCAATGTGCTGCTGGAATGAGAATCACTGCGTTAACCTATTAGAAAGCGAACAATTCTTATCATATTAGACATAGCACAAAGTAGCCCTGCCATTTATAAGCTGTGTGACCTTGGGTACCTCATTTAAACTCTTTGAGTCTTAGTTTCCTAATGTGGGAAAAATGAGATGAAATATACATGGTGGAGATTAGAGCTGATTTATGTAAATTACCTACCACGTCATTAATTTATATAAATACTTGCAGTTAATTGTGGTTGAAGGGCTGGAGGTTGTCAACGATATAATAGTGGTAGGTGTGGTAGAAGCAGTGCCGAGCCTCAGTTAAATGTAGCCTGAGTACTTTACAAATGTCATGGTTTAAAGCCCAACGCCACTGCAGCCAAGAAATCAGTATACGAGTCAACTGAAAATTTTCATTATTTCTGGAAATGAATCATTGGTATACACTTCCAGTCAGTGAAAATGGGTTTTTAACTTTTTTTTTCTGGCATGGGAAGGCACCAGGAAAATGGATTTTTAAATAATTGCATTAATATATCAAATAAACATCTGAAGCATACTCTAAACCTGAAATCTTAACTTTACTTTTTAATTGAGATATAATTCACATACCACAAAACCCACCATTTTAAAATGTGAGATCCAATGATGTTTAGTATACTTACAGATTTTGTCCATAGAACCACTATCTATTTCAAGAACATTTCACCACTCTAAAAAGAAATTCCATGACCCTCAGCAGTCATTTCCCATAATATCCTTCCCTAAGGCCCTGGCAACCACTAATCCACTTTCTTTCTATAGAGTTTTATCCATTTGCAACATTTCATATAAATGGAATCACATTTTTTTTCATGTCTGGCTTCATTCACTTAGCATAATGTTTCAAGGCTCATCCATGGTATAGCATGTATCTTATTATTCCTCTTTATGGCTGAATAGTACTCCATTGTATAGATGAATCAGTTTATTTTTACCCATTCATTAATTGATTGATCTTAGGGTTTCTTCTCATTTTTGGCTAATGCGAATAATGCTCCTATGAACTTCTTTTGCATGTTTTAACGTGGATATATGTTTCCATATTTCTTGGGTTACACTTCAGAGTGGAATTGCTAGGTCTCGTGGTAAGCCTCTGTTTAACTTTTAGCAAGAACTACAACACTGTTTTTCATAACAGCTGCATAATTTTATATTCCTGTTAGCAATGCACAAGGAGTCTGGTTTTCCCATGTCCAACACTTGTTATTTTCTATCTTTTACATAAATAGCTCATAGGGGGTATGAAATGGTATCTCAGTGAGGTTTTGATTTGAATTTCCTCAATGATTAATGATATTGAACATCTTTTCATATACTTCATAGCCACTTATATACCTTCTTTGGATAAATGTCTATTCAAATATTTGGAACACACTTGTTTAGTATATTGTCTTTTTTTTTGTTGAGTTGTAAGTGTTCATAACATATCCTGGAAACTGGACCCTTAATACATATGTGATTTGCAAATGTTTACCCATTCTGTGTATTTTCACTGTCTTTATAGTGTCCCTTGAAGCATATTTTCAAAATTTTTATGAAATCAAATTTCTTTAGTTTATTGTGCTTTATGTACCATATCTAAGAAATCAGAAACCTTTGTTTAATTCATGATCATTAAGATTTATTCCT
>PVIY010015472.1:0-52364 GCA_004026745.1 Myrmecophaga tridactyla | reverse complement strand
TGGGGGGGGGTGCATGGCCCAGGAATCGAACCCGGGTCTCCCGCATGGAAGGCGAGCATTCTACCTGTGCACCCTTCATTTCCATCTTTTTATTTATAACATCTGTATTAGTTTCTTAGGGCTACTGTAACAAATTGGCTGGCTTCAAATCACAGAAGTTTATTCTCTCACAGCTCTGAAGGCTAGAAATCGGAAATCAAGTGTCAGCAGCATTAGTTGCTCACTCCAATCTCTGCCTCCACCACCACATGCTTTCTCCCCATGTGTCTGTGTCCCTGTGTCTCTCTGCTAAGGACACCAGTCACTAGTTTATGACCCACCATAATCCAGTATGACCTCCTCTTAACTAATGACTTCTGCAAAGACCCTATTTCCAAATAAGGTCACATTGTGAGGTTCCAGGTAGACAGGAATTTCTTTGGGTGGGAGGCGGGTGGGAGGTTGGGAATGGACGCTATTCAATCCAGGACAGCATCTGTCTTGTGCTAGAAAAGCCTTCCAGGTTAGAGTCTAAAACTGAGGTTCTTAACCCAGGGAACATACACCAGTTACCTGGAAGCCTTTTCAAGATTAATATCTTCTTATCTGCCTGGTATCTTGAGACAAGTTGGGTCATGTTCCAAAAGGATTTGGAATGACTGAACTAAGTATCCTAGATATCTTGAGCTCCATCGTTTGGTTCCTGTCTCCCCTTCCCTCCCGGAGTGTTTTTCCTCTGCCCGTCCAATCAAGGCATGTATGAGGCTGGATTCCCTTCCCTGCACACCCTTCTCCTCCATTCCCTTATCTATGTTTCCCCCATCCTCCCCTATGCTTGAAGTAGCAGCTCTCTCTCTTCCCTGTTATGGCATGCTAGAATCTGCTCCATCCTCAAGGCCCATTTCTTTCTTTCTTTCTTTTTTTTAAATTCTTGATTCAATTTATTTATTAACACATTGAAAGGCTCCAGTGGGGTGATTCCAACCAGATAGAGAAGCTACTTGGTTTTTTATATTTGTGTTCAACTGCAACAAAAATCTTCTTATCAGAGTAAGGTTTGATTTTTCCTTGTCATTTAAAATGAAAGGGAAGAAGCAGAAGTTTTATATTATGCCTTCAAAAGGAGTCAAAATTCCCTTGAATCTATATGTTTAGACTGTTTTTACCTTCAAGACCAGAATATTCAGATGCTCATACATGGCATGAAAATGTTTCTGCTGTTTTGTTGTTTAGACATATTGTTTCGTATCACTGTCTTACTTTCAACTTTTCAAACACCAAATTTTGTTTTTAAGCCAGTATTAACACAATTTTAAGGGTAATTACTTTCTTCAAATATGCTCCAATTTCTGCATTGGTAGCTCTAATGAACTGGCTGGGCCATAGACAGTGGAATACTGCCCAAGTGGTTTAATATGCTGGTATTATGCCTGGAGGAAAATAAAAATAACTATTCTTTAATAATTGTAAACAAAAGCCTAAGATATGGAGTATAATTAAAGAGCACAACAATTTCATTAAACGTGGTGATTTTCCAACACTTTAAGATGTTGAAAAAATTAAAAACTTTCAAACATATAAAATTCACAGACAATAGATTACAATTTTCTTTTGTTTGACTCTTTTGTTTCTGAATGGATATAAAAGCATACAACCAAAAAAGGTAACAACTAGAGAAGACACTCTAAAAATTCAGTGTTAAGAACAGACCTGCAATGAAATAACATCCAGATATTACCCAAAAAGTCCATTTTATTTATTTATTTTTGCATGGGCAGACACCGGCAATTGAACCCGGGTCTCTGGCGAGGCAGGCGAGATCTCTGCCTGCTGAGCCACTGTTGCCCATCCTAAAATTTATAATTCTTAATGGCTTTTTTCTACTTCCTGGAAATGAATAACTTACAGAAATACCGTAATGTAAGTAGTAACATATAAAAGGTTTGAAAGGAACATACATAAATTTGTATTTACCTTAACATTTTTCCTTCTTTGCCTTTTGTTCCCTTTGCCTCCTAATTATGGATACTAGCTCAAGGCCCATTTCTGATGCCACCTGCATAAAGTGGGTTAACATTTATCTTTCCCAAATGAACATTCATATTCCCTTTAGCCCACTCCAGTGAGGAAGGCTCTGGCTGTGGAGTCAGACACTTAGGGGCCCCACCCCATCCCTGTCCCCGACAGTGAAGGCCGTAAGTGACTGCCCTCAGTTCCTCAGCAAATGCAGCTGATGATCTCATGATACCTATTTCATGTGAGATTTAATGACAATTATTTTATGTCCAACTTCTTGGGCAGACCTGACCATAAAATAGACTCATAACAAATGGTGTTTTTGTTGTTGTTTTGTTTTTGGTAACAGAAAATGGGGAGTTTCTTTCCCTGGATCTTGGAGGATCCAAATTTCGTGTCTCGAAAGTGCAAGTTTCTCAAGATGGGAAGCGAAACGTCCAGATGGAGAGTCAGTTCTACCCAACACCCAGTGAGATTATCCGAGGCAATGGCTCTGAGGTACCTGCCCAGGTGGGGGAAGGCTTGGCAGCAAATTTGCAAGTATCTATGCCTTTATCCCAACGTCCTTTGCTTTTTCTCCTCTGCAGCTGTTTGAATATGTAGCTGACTGTCTGGATGATTTCATGAAAAACAGGAATTTGAAGCACAAGAAATTGCCGCTCGGCCTCACCTTTTCTTTTCCTTGCAGACAAACGAAATTGGAAGAGGTGAGGCCGAATGGGGGGAGTTGCTGTGCAGGATTTGGGGTCTGGGACTGGAGAATGTGTGCTTGTGTGGGAGTCTGGCTAGGAACAGGAGCGCCCGGAGTACCCAGCTGGAGTTTTCTTATTTATCTTTTTCTAATATGAGGTGGAGAACTTAGTAACCCAGCTGCCTTGACTTTATACTTACCATGGGCACAGCACAAGTCAGTGGAATGGTTTTCATGCCACAGTTCAGTTACTCTCAAACCTTAGTGTGCAATGGAAAACCCTAAAAGACATTGAATATTGATTGCTGGGACCCACACTGGGTTTCTTAATCAGTGAGTTTGGGGTAGGACTCTATTGCATTTCTAACAAGTTTTTTGGTGGTATTCACACTGCTAGTCTGGGGCCCATACTTAGAATCACTGACATAGCTGACTAGAATAGGAGCTGAAAGGCTGGGGAAGTCCTTAGGAGAAGGATGGAGGTAGAGTCATTGGAGTGAAAATGTTATTAGCAGGGCAGTGCAGTGGTGGTTCAGTGGCAGAATTCTTGCCTGCCATGCCAGAGACCAGGGTTCAATTCCTGGAGACTGCCCATGCCAAAAACAAACAGTTATTAGCAAACACAGACCCTGGGGTATGTGATCTCAGCTGTATCACTTGAAAGGCATGGTTCTCTGGTAATTCATCTCTGTGTGCCTCAATTTTCCAATTTGTAAGCAGGGTGAAGCTAAAGCTAAGCCTGAGGGAATCTGTGAAAATAAATAAGGGAATTGTGTGAAAGGACAATAAGCTTTCTGGAGCCAGGAATCCAGTCTCCCCAGGCCGCTGCTGTTTGAGGTGGTGGCTCGTGATCTACTGCACACACCGGTTGTGACATCCAGATGACAGTAAATCATGGACCACCTCATTTTGGGCCTTGGGATGTTTTTTGATATTGTTGGATTGAGCTGCTTTTCATGTAGCATAGTGGAAAAGGGAAGGACTTTCAAGTCCTACCTTTTAGCTCAGCACAAACTGTGCCCTAGGACAAGTTGCTTAACTTCTTGAGCCTCTTATTTCCTCATTTGAGAGCAGGGATGATACTATCTCCTTGCTGAGCTGAGCTGAAGCGTGCAGAGAGCACATGCAAAGGGCCCA
Organism: Myrmecophaga tridactyla; assembly: GCA_004026745.1. Taxonomy (NCBI): domain Eukaryota; kingdom Metazoa; phylum Chordata; class Mammalia; order Pilosa; family Myrmecophagidae; genus Myrmecophaga; species Myrmecophaga tridactyla. Next base: position 48,541 of record PVIY010015472.1, on the reverse strand, counting down.
GCCCTGGGTCTGGTGCATGGATGTAGCCGCCGGGTTATGATGACGCTGTCTGTGTTACTTACCTCTTTGTGCATTTGTGCCTTGTCCCCCGATTCAGTGGGAATTTTCACTGTTCTGTATAATTCTTCCTCCCCACTCCCAGGGTTTCTAGCATAATAGCCTATATTTAATAGGTGCTTCATAACTACCCAGCCATTGAAAAAGGTGCAATAAAGTTTCATTCATTTGATTCCATTCAGTGAGAATTTGAAATCAGCTATACAGGGAATGGACTGAGGTTTACCTCTTCATTATTTTATAAAGAGAGGATTAAAAAAATAATATAAAGAAGATTATATGAGGCAAAGTGGAGTTTTGTTCTGAAGTGTCGTTGTCTTTCCTGGCCAGAAGTGACTTGTCAATGTCCTAGGAGTCAGCAGAGGAAGTGCAAGGAGCAGGGGTACCCAGGCCTTGGTGCTGGATTCTGTAGCACGGGCGGCCGAGTAGGAGCTTGCCTGCTACACAACAAATACTTAAAAACCTCTTATGCTACTCAAGCTCAGAAACAGAGATATCAGGAAGAAGGAAGCAACTTCTCAAGCTATACTGTGAGACCTAATTTGACTTTGAGAATCAAACTTACACAGTTTTTTTTTCAAAATTAAAAAATTTTATTCGTCAAAGGACATTATCAAGAAAGTGAAAAGACAGCCTATAGAATGAGAAAATAGTTGTAAATTGAAATATCTAATAAGGATTCAATATCTAGAACACATAAAAAATTTTTACGCCTGAACAGCAAAAAAGACAAACAACCCAATTTAAAAATGGACAAAGGACTCGAACAGACACCTCTCCAAAGAGGACACATGATCGGCCAGTAAGCACATACAAAGATGTTCAATGTCATTATCCATTATGGAAATACAAATCAAAACCACAATGAGATACTGCCCCACATCCATCAGGATGACCATTATTTTAAAAACTGGAAAATAAGAAGTATTGGAGAGGACGCAGAGAAATTGGAACCCTCTGGCACTGTTGGTGGCAACGTAAAACGGTATAGCCGCTGTGGAAAACAGCATGACAGCAACCCAAAAGGTTAAATATTGAATTACTATATGACATGGCAATTTCAATTCTAGGTATATACCCAAAGAAATTGACGTCAGGTACTCAAACAGATACTTGTATACCAATGTTCATAACAAAATTATTCACAAGAGTCAAAAGGTGAAAATGACCCAAATGTCCATCAGCAAATAAACGGATAAGCAAAATGTGCTACATACACAAAATGGATTATTCAGCTATAAGAAGGAATGAAATATTGAGACATGCTGCAACATATATGAGTCTTGAAGACATTATGCTGAGTGAAATAAGGCACATAAGGACAAATACTTATATGAAATATCTATAAATAACAAATTTATATAGAGAGAAAGTAAATTAGAGCTTACCAGGTGTGTTAGTTTGAAAGCTGCCAGAATGCAGTATACCAGAAGTGGAAGGATTTTTATAAAGGGGAATGTAGTAAGTTACAAGTTTACAGTTCTAAGGAAGTGAAAGTGTCCAAATTATGGCACCAATAAGAGGTTACCTTCATTCAAGAAAGGCCAATGGGTCCAGAACTCCTCTAGCAGCTGGGAAGTCACGTGGCTGGCATCTGCTGGTCCCTTGCTCCTGGGCTCTGTTGCTTTTAGCCTCTGTTCCTGTGGGAGTTCCTCACTTTACTTCTCCAGGGCTGGCTTTCATCTCTTGGCTCCCTTTGGCTCTCTCCAGTTTCTGGCTTGCTTAACATCTCATGGAAACGTTTGCTGGGCTTCAAGCATCTCCAAATATCTCTTTTCTCCAAGTGTCCGCATCTGTGTCAGTTCTGCTGTGAAGTTTCTGTCATCTCTGAAGCTTCTGTCATTTCTCCAAAATGTTTCCTCTTCTAAAGGACTCCAGCAAGCAATCAAGACCCACCCGGAACGGGTAGGGTCACATCTCTATCCAATAAAAAAGTCACACCCACAATTGGGCATGCCACATCCCAATGGAGACAATCCAAAAAAAAATTTCCAACATACATCACTGAATCAGGACCAAAAGAAATGGCCGCCTCCACAAGACTGAATCAGGACCAAAACACGGCCTCTCAGGGGTGCACAATAGAGTCAAACCGGCACACCAGGGAATGGGGAAGGGGGAGGAGATGTTGCTTGCAGGTATAGAGTATTTCTAAATTTTGGAAAGTTTAAAATAAAAATAAAATAAAATGATGACAGTGTGATATATGACTATACGCATTAAGATTACAGAACTACTATAGCTGAGAAATAATATGAATGATGCAGATATAAATTGCATAGGTCAATATGAAGGAGTTAGATTTCTTTGTGGTTGGTGTGCCGGTTTGAAAGGATGTACGCACCCTAGAAAAGCCACGTTTCAATCCTAACCCCACCCGGTAATTGCGCACTTGCTTGATACCTGAAGGGTGCATCTATGATGTGTCTCTTAGGCATTTATCTAAGTCAAATACCCACCAACATCTTTCTATTATCATGGCTTATATACTGTACTTTGGATTTTGATGCTGTGTCTTCCACTGCGCTAAACTCAGTGTGTACATTATCTCATTAAAATTCCAAAACAAGCCAAGCAAGGTAGATACGGTTATTATTCCATTTAATATTTGGGAAAAACAGCAGCTCAGAGAGATTAAGAGACTTGCCTAAGGCCACACAGCCAAGAGTGTCTGAGTCCAAGCTTGTAAACTACCTGACCACACTGTCTTTCCAGAAAGGCACGGCTCTAGAACTTTCTTTAAAATGTCAACAGGTGCCTGAAAGTAATTTGACTAATTTTGTGTCTTATTACAATAAGAATTTTCCAGTAACATTTAAACTAGAGAAGGGTGCTTGATTATATTGAAGAAGGAGGAAATGCTTTTTGTTACCAATTCTAGTTGATTACTTGTTTTTTAATAAAATTTTCTCCTGAACTGCCTTTCGATAAAGTCTAAAGATAAGTAGAAAAGCTTCAACTACAAGGAAACTTATTATTTATAAATAACTGAATGTGGGCTCATATCGAATAGCTGTTTAACCATGGCTCTGCTCCTGAGGGGGATTTTGTGAGCACAAAAGTAAGAGCTCTTGGAGAAGGTGGGGTCTGTTCACAATGCAAGTGCAGTAGGTATTGAGAAGGGGAAGAGTTCATTAGGACGTGTAACTAAGAGGGCCTTTTCGATTAGAGAGGATAAAAATTAGAGAGGATTAAAAGAGGAAGTCACTTTTTAAAAATTAGCTAACATAAAAATCTTAGCCAAAGAGAAGTTTCTTTTTGTGTATTTTTTTTTAAAATGTACTATCCTTCTTCAGGATAAAAAATGAGAGAGACAATGTGAGCGTGTGATTGTGAAAACCTCGTGTCTGATGCTCCTTTTATCTAGGGTATGGACAGATGAGTAAAAACTATGGACAAAAAGATAAGCAAATAATAGGGGGAACAAAGCTTAAAATAAATGGAGTAGATTGAAATACTAGCAGTCAATGAGAGGGAGGGGTAACGGGTATGGTATATATGAGTTTTTTCTTTTTTCTTTCTTTTGCTGGAGTGATGGAAATGTTAAAAAAAAAGATCATGGTGATGAATACACAACTATGTGATGATGTTGTGAGTTATTGATTGTACACCATGTATGGAATGTTTGCATGTCAAGAGCATTCATACGATTGTATGTTAAGTTTTTACAATAAAAATACTAAAATAAAAAAAAGAGAGCGTGGGAACTGAAAAATTTAAAGAAGGAAACAGAAACTGCCTCTAATTCTAACACTCAGAAATACCCACTACTGTAATTATGAGGTTTTCCTTCTAGTCCTCTCTGTATTAAATATTGGTATTATACTGTATGTATAGGGTTTTTTTGTGGATGCTATATGGTGGGGTCCCATCATTCTCTTTCCATGTGAGTATCCCGCTATTGCAGCACCATTTGCAGAACTTTGTTTGTTTGTTTTTGTTGGATTCTTTGTTTGTTTTGGGGAGTGCATGGGCCGGGAATTGGACCTGGGTCACCCACATGGCAGGCGAGAATTCTACCACTGAACTACCCTCGCACCCCTGTATGTATACTTTTAAAAATTGCTGTGTAATGCTTTCCTTTTTTTGTTACTATTTTCCCAATAGCATTATACAATAAACAGTTCTCCTCCATTCCCCTATACACCTCCCCACAAAAGGTCTCACCTTGTCCTTTTTAAGCTTTCTTGGGGGGTGCTAAGATCTCTCACTCCCCTATCAGATGAAGCAGTCTGTTTACACATCCTATGAAGGTGGAAGTAGGGAGAGCTGCCACCAGGTGGTGCTGTGGTGCAGGGGAAAAGCCTGGCAGCTGGTGGGACGGGGGACCTGTTCTAGTTGGGCTCTCCCAGTTCTCTCGTGTGGGTGGGAGATCTCGAGCTCCTTAAAGAGCTGGGGTGATTCACCTTGGAGAGGAGACAGCCAAGGGGGGCGCCCTTGACGCGGCTGTCATTCACATCTGAGAGCCTCCTTTGTTTTGACGGGCTCTGAAATCTTCCCACAGGGTGTCCTGCTCTCATGGACGAAGAAGTTTAAGGCGCGGGGAGTTCAGGACGCAGACGTAGTGAGCTGTCTTACCAAGGCCATGAAGAGACACGAGGCAAGGAATTCTCCTCTGCGTGGGCGCCCTCCTAGTCCTAGCCCCTTCTCTGCGTGGGGCCTGGTACTGTGCCTGCCCTGGAAGGAGAACCTGGAGGAGTCAGTCTAGGGAAGATCTGACTGCAGTCCAGATGCAGCCAGTTTGGGTGAACAACCCCCCATGGCCTTGACATGCGGGGCTTCTTCCAATCACCCTTAAAGGGGGCCCGGGACCTCCCCTGCCAGCCACAGTCCCCTCAGGGGGGTCTTGTTTAAACCAGCGCTGTGTGTAATGCTCCCACTCCACCCTCCTCTCCAAGCTTTAAGATATCACTTTCTTTCCAGTCTTGCTCCCAGTCTCAATTCATTGAATATCTCTATTTGTTGAATACATTTAAAAATAATGTAATTAATGGCCAAAGTGAGACATGCTCCTTGCAGAATGAAAAGTACACAAATAAGCCCAAATTGTCTGTTACCCTGAAAGCAAGAGGAATGTCTTGATGTATACCTTGCCAGTCTTTTTCCTCCTTAAAACTGGGATTTGTTCATTTGCAGCCTGCTTTTTTCTCTTCTTGTTTTCACCCCGGGGACCTTGGTGCAATAACCCCAGTTGCCTTGGCAGAAGGGGAAACCCAGATGGGAAGCCCATGGTGCTACCCATGGAGAGGATTTGGTTGAGGCTACTTCCTGGTTAAGATGTCCTGTGGGTGAGGATGTTGGCATTTTCTCTTGGACATGCATTGCCCTCTGGCTCAATGTGCTTTCCTCTGTGTCTTCCCAGGGTCTCCCAAATGAGGGGCTGGAGTCCTCACATTTCCATTGCAATGAGGTCTTCACCCACAAAACAGTAGCATGGGTTCCCCTTCTCAGCCCCCAATCTGCTCTTTCTCTCCTCCAACCCCACCATAGCTGTGAAGAGAACTGACCCTTGGTAAAGACCTTGTTTCCTCCAGGTGGGCCCTGCAGGCAGGATCTGGTGGTGCGCCAGCCATCTTCCCTGCTTTTGCTTCTTCTGTGGGGAAAGGTAAGATAACAGCTCCTTCCCGCCCACTGACACCCCCTGGGACTTGTGTTCCATCAGGACTTGGATGTGGATGTCCTGGCCTTGGTCAATGACACGGTGGGGACCATGATGACGTGTGCCTACGATGATCCCTTCTGTGAAGTCGGTGTCATCATTGGTGATTCAAATGGACTTATTTTTTTTTCTGGAGTGGGGGTGGGAAAGGGCTGCTTTGGGGCTTAGTTTCAGCAAACTGTCAATAAATTCTGTGGCAGGGGAATTGGCACTTTCCGTTTAGAAGAAGCAACCCAGGGAGGATGGAAAATACTACACATGTGCATTCATTCATGCAATTGTTTACTGAGTGCCTAGTGCGTGTCAGGCTCCACGCTCCACATTGGATTCACAGTGGTGAGCTGATATTCAAAGGTTCTGATACGCACGGAGTTTTCACTAGTGGTGTGTGTGTGTGAAGATCAAAGTCTCCTAAACAGAGAGGGTATTAGTTCAGGTCATTGGTCAGTGTGATAAAGGAAATAAAACAGGCTGACGTGCCTAAGAGTGAGTAGCAGGGAGGTGGTCAGGAAGGTGCCCCTTGAAGGGGTGATGTTTGATCAGGGACCTTGGTGATGAGAAGGAGGGAAGGGTTCCTGGCAAAGAAAATAGGAAGCATGTGGCCTCTGAGATGGGAATGAGTTTGGGGGGGCTCAAAGAATACTAAAAGGCTAAACCATGGCTCAAAGTGAAAGAAGTAGAGAGTAGTATGCAAAACAGCTGCGAGAGAGCGGGCGGCACTGGACAGATTGCAAAGGACAGGGGATATACGTCCCTAGGAGGTCACTGGCTTTAACTCTGGCAGGGGCAGGAAGCCCCTAGGGAGCTTTGGGCAGGGGATGGATAAATTGGATTTTTCAAAAGCTCATTTTGACTGCTGAGTGGAGAATCGATTATTGAGGGCGAGAGTGGAAGCAGGATGACCAGATAAGAGGCCACAGCACAGCCCAGAGGAGAAGTGACAGCGGCTTGGACCAGGGAGGTAGCAGTGGAGGTGTCCAGTGGATGGGCTCAACTCCCAAACTGGGAGGGGCTTTGCCAGAGGGGAGCCCGTGAGAAGGCAGTTTGGGGTACGATAAAAGCAAATTTATTTAAAATACCCCCCTTCCTATTGTTATACTATGGAGGAAAGTTTTCTTAAATTCCAGCCAGTCCTCCTCAGCCTGACTTTCCCTAAGGGCAGAGTCTTTAAGCCAGGCTGCTTGATCTGTCTTGCTATGTCTGCAGAATGCGATAAACATTGCCAGCCCTGCGTGCCTGGGTCTGTCTTCCAGCCTATGTCTGGTGGCCCACACATCGGGTGTCCGGCCTACACAGCGTCCACCCTTTACTGAGAAAAGCTTTTTCCACTTATTATATTAAATTCTGATTTTCTACATTCTTATTTCTCATGTTGGCCTTTAAAATCCCCAGAACAGAGTATTAGCCAGGGGAAGGTACCAGTTTGCTTATTTATTTATTTTTAAAACAGCCTCCTTGAGGCATAAAGATTCTCTCATTTTAAGTGTACAATTCAATGACTTTTAATAAATTTGTAGAGTCTTATAACCATCACCACAATCCAATTTTAGAATATTTCCATCATCTCCAAGAGATCCTTCGTGTCCATTTGCAGTTACTGCCCCATACTCAAGTTTTCAGACATTTCCATGGAGTGTTTTGTACTTGAATAAAGCAATGCTGCTTTCTTACTGAACCTAATCATGACAATTGTCAAAGATAAGGATATACTGTATGCTAGAAATTGGTGGCAGACCATGAGTGAAAAATAGTTTTAGCATCAGATAGAAAGAAAGCTAAGTAGCTAAGGGAAAGGATTTTAAAAATGACTGCGGGCTGGTGATTTTCTGTATTTACAAGGTTAGATTAACTCATCTTCCTCTGTGAAAATGTGCCTTGTGAGCTTTTATACATATTCATCAGACATTTCTTCACAATTGACTTCATTCATAACAGCAAACCATTAACACTCTGAGAAGGATACACTTGCTATGCAAGCTTTATTCCATCATGAACACTGGGCTTGCCAAGGCTGCTTCCCTCAGCCAGAACCAGCCCCGTGGAGTGAGTGGGTCAAAAGCACTTTGTGGTACTTTCCAGGGGACTCCCCCAGTTCTCTCTGTCTTTGCCCAGCTGGGAGCCCTTCTCCCTGTGCATATTCCTTCTGACCCCGTGTCCAGGCACTGGCACCAATGCGTCTTACATGGAGGACATAAGCAACATTGACCTGGTGGAAGGTGACGAGGGGAGAATGTGCATCAACACGGAGTGGGGCGCCTTTGGGGACGACGGGGCGCTGGAGGACATCCGCACGGAGTTTGACAGGGAGCTGGACCTCGGCTCTCTCAACCCGGGGAAGCAGCTGTGAGTACCCTTGTGCTGCCATCTGGCATCGTCACCAGGACATACCCAACCATTCAGGTACACTCAATCCTCGGGGGGCTTTCGCGCCGTGACTGGTCACCGTCACAGCCCGTCTACAGGGCAAGGCTTGTGGCTGAGTTTCATTTGACAGACAGATGGAAACTGAAGCCAAGAAAGCAGGGACTTCCCCAGCTCATGGCCCTTATTTACATTAAAAAAAATGTTTTGTGATGACATATATATATATATAAAACATATAAAACTTGCCATTTTAACCATTTTAAATGTGCTATTCAGTGGCATTAATTACATTCACAGTGTCGTGCTATCCTATCATCACCATCATCCATGACCAAAACTTCTCATCACCCCAGACAGAGACCCTATAGCACTGTGCATTAACTCCCAATCCCCCCCACTTCCTAGCCCTGGTGCTTTCTAATCTATTTTCTGTCTTTATGAATTTGCCTATTCTAGATATTTCATTTAAATGGAATCATACAATATCTGTCCTTTTGTACCAAAATCTAATTTAATCAGTATTTCTGAAGCACCTGTGTCAAGGTCCTGGAGATACCTCTAAGAACCAGATGACATGCCCTTAAAACCTTCGAGTGGTCACAGAGCAACCTGCAGCCCGAGGAAGTAGAACTCAGCCTAACTCCTCAGGTTTTGTGATTCCACTACTCCCCCCTGCCCTGCTTTCTCATGTGCCCAATTACATGGCACTTTGTGGACGCATATGGGCTGCCCTTGCATCTTATGCTGTGTCTGTCCTTCCCAGCCCACGGGTCTCAGGGCACCTTCGCAGTAGCCACCAGGGAGTCATTATTTGGGCATCTGCCTCAGCCCTTTACTTGTACACTGAGCTCCCTGAAGGCAGCCTATGCAGTTATTTTTTCTTTCCCTTCTACATACAGTATCTTACACATTTTAGCAAATCACTAAGTGTTTGTTGCATGAGAAAAAATAGTTTTTAAACTTTGAAAAATTTCAGACTTACAGAACATTTACAAAAATACTATAAAATTCCCCATAGAGTCCTTCACCCAGATTCCACAAACATTAACATTTCCTCTCTCTCCATGTATGTGTGTGTGTGTGTGTATGGGTGTGCGTGTGTGCATGCACACATATAAAATACTCATATACCTAAAATGCATGTAGGTATATATAAAATTATTTTTTCTTATTGAGACTAACTTGCAGATATAATACCGTTTTACCCCTAAATACTTCAGTGTATTTCCTAAAAACAAGCTCATTATTTTACAGAACATCAGTATAATTATCAAAATTAAGAAATGAATACTTAATTAGTTCAAATATCTAATTTACAGGCCTTATTTTAAAATTTACCAACTACCCCACTAACGTGTTTTATAAAAAAAAAAAGAAAAGGTTCTTGGTCCACACTCCAGTCCAGCATTACACGCTGCATTTTGTTGCCATGTGTCTTTAGCCCCTTTACCCTAGACCGTTCCCTTAACATCTCTTTGTTTTTCATGACCTTGAAGAACACAGACCATTTATTTTGCACGATAACCCTCAATTTGGATTTGTCTGATGTCTCCTCATCATAGATTCAGATTATGCAATTCTGGCAGGAATATCACAACAGATATGCTGTTGTGTTCTTTTCAGTGCTTTCTATCAGGAGGCAAATGATATTTGTTTGTTACTCGTAAGGCTAACTCCCTTGGTCAAAGGGATGCCCAACAGGTTTCTCTACCAGAAGGTTAATATTATTCCTTTTATAATTAATAAGTGTCTGGTAAGGAGTTACTTTGAGACTACATAAATATCGTGTTCCTCACCAAACTTTCACTCACTCGTTTTAGCACACATTAATGAATTTCTATATCCATCATCCTTCTCTAGGAGTTGCTATTTACTGTAGGGAAGAGTGTTCCTGTGTCCTCCATTTGTTTACTTATACTATTATGGACTCATGGGTTCTTTTCCTTTTTTTTTTTTTTTTTGCATGGGCAGGCACCGGGAATCGAACCCAGGTCTCTGGCATGGCAGGCGAGAACTCTGCCTGCTGAGCTACCGTGGCCCGCCCACTCATGGGTCCTTCAATTTAGTATCAATATTTATTTTGGTGCATAGATAGTTTCAGATTTGGCCAATGGGAAGCCACTTCAAGCTGGGTCCTGTGTCTTTTTGTTGTTGTTGTTGTTGTTTGGGTGCTCCTGCATCTTTTTAAAAATGTTTATTGTGTAACTTAGGTACTGCATGACATTTCCCATTTTAACCGCTTTTATGTATACAATTCAGTGACATTAATTACATTCACAATATTGTGCTGCTATCACCACCATCCATTACCAGAACTTTTGTCACCAGCCCAAGCAGAGACTCTGTACCCATTAAGCAATAACTCTCCATTTCCTGTGTCCTTTGATATGTTCCAATCACCCTTTAAGTTCTTTCTTATTTTCTGGCACAGTAAGATATTTCAGGCTCATCTTATTCTTTCTCAGCCCTAGCCCTGCAATCAGCCCTGGTGAAATATTTTTAAGCACCTCCCCGAAACCATTCAAACACCAGCACTGCTGGCCAGTAAAGCAAATTTTTGTTGTGGATGTACCTCTTGTCCAATGCATACCTGATTTGCTGGTGACCCACTGCTGTCACATCCCATGAAAATGGTGCCCATATTTTGGATTTTATCACCTTCATCTCTCTTTGTTTCACTTAAAAAAAAAACTTTATTCCTTCAAAGCCAACCTGAATTTTTTTTTTTTATTTTCTTTTGTTTCTTCAGTGTTCTGAGGCTTTTTGTAGTGAAATATATAAACTTGATTATGAAACATTGTGCTGGATTTTGTGTCTTAATGTGTTTGGGGAATAAAATTATGTTTTAAAAATTGTATTTAATATTTTATCAAGGAAACAGTTAGTAATCACGTGTTGGTGCATATGGACTCAGAGTGAAGGTGTAGGTAGCCTCGTGGGATATTCCATCCATGTTGTTGTAGCATCTCTCCAGGGCTCAAGAGACCTGTGTCACCAACACAGCATCTTTCTTTCTTAGACAGAAACTCAGTGTAGGAGTTGGAAGCATCTGAGTGAGGTTTGGAGTTTTCATGTCATGGTTGGATGACCTTGAAAAAGAAAGTACCTGAAATCTCCGAAATTCTGGTTCCTTATGCCTAATATGAGAATGCTACCTCTGTGGTTAGGGGAGATTTGGGGTAAATTTGGAATTCTTGGAATGAAGTACTTGTGAGCAAAAAGCAATCTTTTTGCTAAACTACACTCCAGTTCAGTCCTCTTCTTTTGTAGATGATGCGAATGAAGTCAGAGAAGATGAGAGGTTTCCCAAGGGCTGGGACTGAAAGTGAGGCCTCCTGACCTCACCTGACCGCATCGAGGGCCCCCACTGCACGCGCTCCTGATCATTTGCTGTGGTTCAGTGTCTTTGGACAAAGGATGCTGCATGACCATAACCAAAGGGGTTGCTTCCTCTGATCTCTCTGCCAGGTTTGAGAAGATGATCAGTGGCCTGTACCTGGGGGAACTCGTCAGGCTCATTTTGCTGAAGATGACCAAAGCTGGCCTTCTGTTTGGTGGCAAGAAATCTTCCACTCTCCTCACTAAAGGCAAGATTGAAACCCGACATGTGGCTGCCATGGAGAAGTAAGCTGCTGGCCAGGCCCCTCCCGACCTGACTCTGCTGAGGGGTAGGGTGGGCGGCCAAGGCGTGGTTTCCCTACGGTGGTGGTCGTGCCGCGCTAGGGACCAGGTGTTCTTGCAGACCTGGGAACAGCTTCAGATGAGTTGGTGATATTGATGTGAGTCAGATGTGGCATACATGTTGGTTTCATGAGCTGGGGCTCCTGATATCAGAGGCCCACTTCCTCCTCGTGTTTTGCTACCTTTTTCCTCTCTAATGTGGTGACTTGCAGATTTTTTTAGGGTCATAGACCCCTTTGAGAACCTGATTCAAGTTCTGGGTCCTTTATTCCCCAAAATGCACATTCCTATACAGTTTTGCTTACCATATCAGGTCAACCTTGGACCCCTTAAAGCCTATGCATGGAACCCAAATTAAGAACTCCTGCTATGGCAAATTATACACCCAATTATACATGGGGCCTTCTTCACCTGATCCCTTCAGGGCTTGGCTGTGGATTTGGTGAGTTGAGGCTTTACCACCCTGGTGGCCCCTGGAACAGGGAGCTCGCCCCAGTCAAGTCAGGGTTCTGCTCCTCCAGCTTAGAAACCCTGAGCTTTGTAATGTGTTTAGATTTTGAGCTCAGCAGATAGTACCTGAGCCCCAGAGTCTGTGTTCTGTGCAGTGCTCGGGGAGGGAGTAACTGTAAAGGCCCTGTAATCTAACTGTCTGAGTTCAAATCCTGGCTCTACTACTTACTAGCTCTGTGACCGTGGCTGAGTTCCTTACCCCGTCTGGCCTCAGGTCTCGCATCCACACAGTAGAGTAATGACGTTACTTCTCCCAGGATTGTGTGAGGAGCCAGTGAATGAATACATGTAAACCCTCAGGGGAGTATTTGGCACATAGTGAGTGCTCAGTGTGTTGGCTGCTGTTATCAGGGCTGATACTGTTATTGTATTATACTGCTGTATGCAGCCTGTTTATTTTTCCCAGCCTGAGAGGTGGGAAAGCTGGCTTCTCAGAGGGATACCCAGGGAATGGAGAAGGGGGGCTCCCCTCATTCCTGACTCCTGTCCAGGTATAAAGAAGGCCTGGCTAACACAAGAGAGATTCTGACGGACCTGGGGCTGGAGCCGTCTGAGGCCGACTGCATCGCCGTCCAGCACGTCTGTACCATCGTCTCCTTCCGCTCCGCCAATCTCTGCGCGGCGGCCCTGGCCGCCATCCTGACGCGCCTCCGGGAAAACAAGAAGCTCGTGCGGCTGCGGACCACGGTCGGTGTGGACGGTACCGTCTACAAGATCCACCCTCAGTGAGTGCTGCCCCTCAGCCCCGCCTCCGCCAACGAAAGCGTCTCCCAGAACCGAGTCCCGGCTCTTCTCTCTGGAATATGCTGCTGCATCTGAGCGCCTGGAACTCACTGCCGCCTAGGGGAAGGGGCAGTCCAGAGGCATCTAGCTGGCGGGGTTGCTTTTGGGAATCATATTGAAAGAACTAAAGCCAATTGACTAGCTAGCAAGGCCCTCCATCTGTGTGTCTGTCCGCTCATCCATCTGTCCATCCATCCATCCATCTATTATTCATCTGTCTGTCCATTAATTATTGAACATCTACATACAGTAGGACTAGAAAGTAACATACACCCAATTATAGACGGGGAAAAATAGGATGGCAACAGTTGCCAAGTTCACAAGAAGGATCCTGGTAGGGAATTACGGGAATATGAGACGTTCCCAGAAGGAGGGAGAGTGAACGTTTCTTTCGCTAGCAGAGGTGGTATTGGGAGTCAGGCAGGCACATCCCGGAAAGGACAGGGGAAGGGAAATCCTTCCCATTTGGGCAGAGACGTTCAGCGAAGATAGTGTGTGTGCGCTGCTCTGCTGGCCGAAATATTAACTGATAAAATAGTCACTTCCCTGAGCCTCCCAAGTGCACCTCCTCCTGCCCCAGCCCCGACTTGCATCCCTCCTACCCAATCCCCCACCCCCGACTTGCATCCCTCCTACCACCAGCAACTAAAAGGCTGACCTCTGGCCCATCAGGGTTCCCCATGACCTTTTTGCACTGATCGACAGGCCAGGTCTTTCGTGGTTATTAAATCAGCCCCGCCTACAGGTACCCCAAGCGCCTGCACAAAGTGGTGAGGAGACTGGTCCCGAACTGTGACGTCCGCTTCCTTCTGTCGGAGAGCGGCAGCAGCAAAGGGGCCGCCATGGTGACGGCGGTGGGCTGCCGCCTGCAGGCCCAGCGGAAGCGGATCGACGAGGTGCTGGCTTTGTTCCAGCTGACGCGGGAGCATCTCGTGGGAGTTCAGGACAAGATGCGGGCCGAGCTCGAATACGGGCTGAAGAGGGAGACCCATGAGCTGGCCTCCGTCAAGATGCTGCCCACCTACGTCTGCGGGATGCCTGATGGCACAGGTGGGCCGGCACAGCCCTGCTGGGGAGGGTCACCGGCTCCTGTCGGAACTCCTTAAATCCAGGAGGTTGTTTTCAGAAGCCTTGGATTCCTGTCTGTCATGGGGGTGGAGGATAGGGTGGGGTACCAGTGCTCCTGGACCTGTTTGCCTTGGTTTGACCAAGGCTCTGACTGCAAAAGAATCTCCGAGATAGGTTCTGCGCGTTTCCTCACGCGTGTGAGCATTTTTCCATGTAGTTGAGAACATGGAGTGTACCTGACGCTGTTAGCAGACCCAGACTCTGTCCCCAGGGAGCGTCCATCTAGACACTTGGGCTTCTCTGGATTTGATTCCCTGCCCAGCTTCTTTGATTCTCTTCTTTTCTGAGGCTTGATCCTTCCTTTTGCTTTTCAACACTCTCTGACTTTTCCAACCCCAATCCTTCTCTCCGTTCTCTATGCTCAGCCCAGAGAAATCACTAACTAGCAAAGTCAGCTCCTCGGATAAGTCATTTCGCTGGTTTGGACTTCACTAGCCTCATATGGAAAGAATGACCTTCATAAAATGCTTTACAGTTCATAATTTGCTTTTGAATTTTTCATCTCATTTGATCCTCACAATCACTCTGTGTGTTAAGAAAGAGAAAATGATTCCTATTTTATAGATGCAAAAACTGAGACTCAGAGAGGTGAGGTCAAGGTCCCACCACTGAACTTTGGATCTCTTCACAACAAAGATTTCTAAGAGCTTTTCCTGAGATAATGCCCTTTAACTCTACATGGGAAAAAAAGCAGAGGACAATAGAAGGTGCTATTCAGTTATTCATTCTTTCACCCCTTTAATCCTTCTAGCCTTCATACATTCCTCAAAATTTCATGAAGGACCTACTGTGTGTCAGGCCCTGTTCTAGGTTTTGTGATGTAGCAGTGCAGGAAACACAGTCCCTGCCCTTGTGGAATTCAGCACCTGTTGGGCTTGCAGACAATAAATAAATAAATGTCATATGATGTCAGGTAATAACAGGTGATGTAGGAAGAAAATTAGAGCAGGATGTGGGGTTACAGAAATGGCTGGAAGTGAGGCTTTAGCAAATTCAAGGAACAACAAAAAGATCAGGGTGACTAGAACAGAGTGGATAAGGCTGGGAGTAAGAGTGATTAAATGCGTAAGGCCTGGAGCACAGGAGATGCAGGGCTTGATATGGTTTCCTATTAGCCAGGTGGGTCCATGAGGACCCAGGGAAGGAAGAGCAGGGACAGGAAGGATCGTTCCATGCTTGTGATGAGTGATTCCTCTTGGCTGTACAAATGGGAGGGCAGGTGCTGCAGGGATCCAGTTGCTTTCAGGACTGTATGGCCCAGATTTACCTTCAGAGACTCCTTGTGCACAAGTGTCATGTGTGTCCTTTACTGGATACCCCACTCCTAGAGCATGGCTACTTGGGTTCCTAGAAGGCCATCACATTGGGTTCTAGAGCTGGAAGAGGCTTCAGAGGCCCAACTTCCCTTGCTTTACAGATGTGGGAAAATGAGACCTGGGCTGTCTTGTTCAAGACAAAAAACTCATTTCTCAGATCACCTAGGTCCCTAGTCCAGGGCTCTCCTCACTGTGCCTCATTAGTGATGGATTAGGTGATGCCTAGATTGTTTGGTCTAGGGAAAGAGGAGGCGGAGAAAATCAGTCTGCCTCTGACAGCCTCGGGGTGCCTTGGGCCTGTGCACAGTGACTGTCACATCCATCCTGTGTGACCTGGAAGGCCCGGGAGGGCAGGCTCTGGGTCTGGCCCATTTCATCTTCTGCCCCTCCTCCCAATGCCTTGACACAAGTCCCTGCTCAGGACATGCTGGTGGATTGCAGCCCCGACTTTCTTTCTCCACCACAGAGAAAGGAAAGTTCCTTGCCCTGGATCTGGGGGGAACCAACTTCCGTGTCCTCCTGGTGAAGATCAGAAGCGCGCGAAGGTCAGTGCGAATGTACAACAAGATCTTCGCCATCCCCCTGGAGATCATGCAGGGCACTGGCGAGGAGGTGAGCATGGGGCGCGGATTCCTGGGCGCCAGGTGGCTGGCCTGGGATGCTTCCCACCAGGCCTGAGTACCGCTCTCTCCCTGCAGCTGTTTGACCACATTGTGCAGTGCATCGCTGACTTCCTGGACTACATGGGCCTCAAGGGAGCCCAGCTGCCTTTGGGCTTCACCTTCTCCGTTCCCTGCAGGCAGACGAGCATTGACAAGGTAAGACAGGCGGCCAAGTTTGCAGCCAGCCCTGGGCTTCCTTCCGGCTGGAAGAATTGCAAAGTATCTCTGAGTTTCTGTTCATTTCATTTAGGGGCCCCAGGTCCTGGGCAGCTAGGGAAACAGAAAAGAGAATTTTAACCATTAAAGTTTTTTTTTTTTTACTTATTATATTCTATTTTTCATTGTTTTTTGGCTCAAAATTCAAAAAAAGAGTTTAGAATACTATGCTGTAAAGGGACATATACGTAAGACTGCTGTTCAAAGAGAAGTCAAGTCCTATTGTACTGAGAGAGAAAGAGGTGATGACCTAAATCTATCAGTTAAAACCAGTTATAACAGTGGCACTAATAGTATTTGCGTGTCCCTGAGCAGCCAGTAAAAACAGGGAAACCCAACAGGTTGTAGGGTTTTTCTTGACTGATGAAAGAAAGCTTAAATCCATTTCTTTCCTGATATTAGAGTCTCAGAAGGAATTTTGCAACTGGACGCTTTTACTTGGTTGACACTGAAGTGCGTCATAGATTTCATAGATAATTCATAATAATTTAGAAACATTTTTTATGAGGTCTTTCTTAGAATACTTGGGTAAAAAGCACCCCTTTTCCCAAAGGTATTAATTTTCTGTGTAATGACTGAAAAAAACTTTTTACTGGGAATCTAGGATTCAAGTCGGCCAGGCCCATGTTGTTATTTTTTTGTTTTGTCTCTTTTTTGTAAACAACCTTGACCTAAGGGTGGAGCTTAGAAAGTGAAGAATAGACACTGACTGCTCTCTTCAAGGCCCCAGATTTCCTCTGGGTGATGGGGGCCTCTGTTTAAAGTTGAAGGTGAGTGGACAAAGTTGAGCTTTTGGACAAGGCTCAGGATGGAGCTGTCTATGCTTCAAATTGCAGGGAATGGGTTACAGTCTCTGTTAGGGTATAGCCAGCACCCCATAGAAAGGCCTTTGGCAGGCAACCTTTGAAGCAAGGGTGACCCTTCTTCAGTGGCTCGGGCTCAGGGCCTAGGTGGTGCTGCAGCACTGAGACCCGACATCCTTCCCCAGGCAGGAAAGCAGTGGACGAGGGCACAGGCTCTGGGCTCACAGGCTGCCTGGGCTGAAATCCTGCTCTCCTGCTTCCTGCCTGAATAGACTTGATTTTTCTGAGCCTCACCTTCTTCACCTGTAAAAATGAACATGACAGAACCCTCCTTTGTAGGATAATGGTTAGATTAAATGAGCTAATGCTTATGAAATGCATAGCACAGTGCCAAGCGCTTAATAAGCACTCAAATATTAGTACCATTATTAACTCTTGTGGCAGAATATGATTGAAATTCAGCATAGAAAAGGCAAAGGGGATGCTGGTGTGGGTGATAGTGTTAAGCAGAGGCCAGGGTAGTGGGGGACAGGGAAGTGGGGGAGGTTGGCCCGCTGTCACCTGTTGTGAAGTCTCTGCAAAGCTTTAGCTTATGAGGTTGGCATAAGACAAATGCCCTTTCCTAAATTTGCAGTGAGAACTCTGGTCAGCATGGGAAGTCAATCAGAGTGTGACGATAGTAACACCTAAGACTTATTGCCATGTTGTCTAATCCACTCAGTGTCCCCATAATATACACACTGTTTGTTTGTTTGTTTTAAAATCTTTTTGTAGTTGAGGAAAACAGAGATTAAGTAAATTGCCTAAGGTGCCATACCTATAATGGTAGTAAAGGGTTCTAACCCAGGATTCTGGCCTGCAGAGACCTGCATGTCTCAATTTCCCCATTTGAAAAATGAAAGAGAATAGAAAATATCAGAATGTATTGCAGATAATAAGGGTAGTATTATTTCCTGATTTTTTTGTTTTAATTGCATACATATGGGTTTATCATTCAGAAAACAGGAAGAAAGAGATTCAAAACACGAAATGGAATGGCTAAAATTTAAAATGTACATGTCCTAAGAGCCAGCAGATCCCCTTCTCAAGCATGAACTCATGGAGGAATGAACATGAATGTTCATTATAGTGCCTGCTTTAATCATGAAGAATTAGAAATAACCCAAATATCTGGCAATGGAGAGCAATGAGATCAATGATGGCTTATTAATCATGTGGAATTAATAACTTGATTTTTATTTAACAAACATATACATAGTGTTTGCTGTCCTCAGGTACTGTTCCAAGTGCTTCAGAGTTATTAACTTACCTAGCTGGGAGGCAGCAGAGTGCAATGGCTAAGAACACAGGCTCGGAAGTGCCTGGGTTTGACTCTTGGCTTCTTCACCTACTGGCTGTGTGACTTTGGCCAAGTTATTTTACCTCCCTGTACCTTGGGTCCCTCATTTGAAAAATGAGGATAAAAATAGTACTTCTTTCATAGATGTGTTTTGTGGAGTTTTTTTTCAGTGCAATTATATTCAAGGAATATATGGCTAGAATGTGGCAGATCTGTATTAACTGATCTGGAGAGGCTTAAAAGATTCCTTATTGAGTTAGAAAAGCAAATTGCAGTTCACACAGAGTATAAATTTCTTTATTTTAAAAATACATGGAAAGGAGAGGAAAAAGTCTGGAAGGATTCATATCAGAATAATAATAGAGGTTACCTCTCAGATTGGGGGAACCAAGTGTTAAAGAGGACTTTATCCTTATCAGTGATATTTAATTTTTATAAGGGTAATGCATTCCTGTATTACCACTGCCATTAAAAGTAAACGCACCATGAGTGATGAGAACTGTGTGCAGCTGTGCACAATCCTGAAGGACGGATGGGTTCCAGGGCCCAGTGGCTCCTCCTGACCTGGGGCACTGGCCTCTGAGCCTTCCTCCCAGCAGTTCTGACAGATTCAGGGAGACACAGCAAACAGGGAGGGGAGATAACCGGGAAGCTGGAAGCAGAGCCACTGAGAGTTGGCCCGGGAGAAAAAAGATGATTTTTAATGATTGTGTTACATTTCCTATATGAATGTACAAGATGATGGTCCCATATTATTGAAATGATAGACAGCCTCCAGATTTTCACTGTGGAGTAATGCTTTGATGAAAATTTGGTAGTTTTATCTTTGCTCACATCTTAAGTCTGACCTTAGCTAGAGTAAAAGCGGGACCACTATGATCCCAGAACTTTATACTCTGTAGTCATTGCCTGGGAGCGTGATTTGACACTTGGTAACTATGCATTGCTGTGATTATTCCGCTCAGCAGTAGACATCGAGAGGATCATCGTGTGTGAAGCCTCTGTGCTCAGAGTTAGGGTGACGGAGATGGAAGCACAGCCGGGGACACGTGTGTGCCTAGCAATCAGCCATAGTGCCTGGTATCTAGTGGATGTGTGGTCCCAGCAAGCTGTTGCTCAAGTGAATTTCTCCTTCTTTTTAGGGAATGCTCATAGAGTGGACCAAAGGCTTCAAGGCCACCGACTGTGAAGGGGAAGATGTGGTGGACCTCCTCAGGGAAGCCATCAAGCGGAGAAATGTATGATATGGATTTGAGGCTCATGGCTGACCTTGCCCCATCCCCAAGTCCCTCTTTTTTTTTTTTTTTTTTTTTAACATGGGCAGGCACCGGGAATCGAACCCGGGTCCTCGGGCATGGCAGGCAAGCATTCTTACCTGCTGAGCCACCGTGGCCCGCCCCCCCAAGTCCCTCTTCTGCCATTCTATGTCCATCCTACGTCTCTGTTGCCATCCCCAGGCTCACATGCGCCTCCTGATAAAGCTTCTTTTAAATCTGTTTGGCTTGCACATTCTCCTTACATCGGAGTTGCTTCCTTTGCAGGAGTTTGACCTGGACATAGTGGCAGTCGTGAATGACACGGTGGGGACCATGATGACCTGTGGCTTTGAAGATCCCAATTGTGAGATTGGCTTGATTGCAGGTAGGTGTCAGGCATGCCCATAGATCTAATCCCATCTGTTCTTTGGAGGTTCCCTTTTAATCAACTGAGAGTCAGGGGGCCATTGTTCCGTTATACAGAGGCTTTGACGTCAGCTCTGTCCAAGGCAGAGATGAAATCAAGATTGGAGGTCCAGGACCCCTAATTCCTAAGTCTTTACTTAATATCTTTCTCCACTAAGAATCTTAAATTGAGGTCATGCTTTCTGCTGAGAAAAAGGAATGAGATAGAAAGAGGGGACTTTCAAATTAGTGTCTTGGGGCAGATTGCCCTGGGAGGAAAGAAGCTGTAATTAGATTGTAACTAGAAGGTAGCACTGGCAGTTCCCTCCAGCCTCTCCATTACATCTTGGATAACAAGGTGATATCTACTTAATGCGTAAGAATAACCTCCAGGATAACCTCTCGACTCTGTTTGGAATCTCTCAGCCATTGACACTTTGTCTCATTTCACTCTTCCCCCTTTTGGTCGAGAAGGTGTTCTCAATCCCTTGATGCTGAGTCCCAATTCATTCTAGGATTTCTGTCCCCACATTGCCAGGAAGGTCCACACCCCTGAGAGTCATGTCCCACGTAGACAGGGGGAGGGTGGTGAGTTTGCTTGTTGTGTTGGCTGGAGAGAGAGGCCACATCTGAGTAACAAAAGAGGTTCTCTTGGGGGGTGACTCTTAGGCCTAATTTTAAGTAGGCTTGATCTATCCTTTGTGAGGTTAAGTTTCATATGAACAAACCCCAAGACTGGGGGCTCATGTGCATGTGTTTTAATGATTTATTATTTTTTTTCTATGCTATATGGTGGGGGTCACATTTTATTCTTTTTCCATGTGACTATCCCATTATTGCAGCACCTTGTGTTGATTTTTTTTTGGGGGGGTGTGGGTGAAGTGCATGGTCTGGGAATTGAACCCGGGTCTCCTGCAGGGAGATTTATTTTAAGGTAATGTTTCATGCAATTATGGGGGCTGGTAAGTCTGAATTCTGTAGGGCAGGCTGAAATTCCATAGGAAATTCTGGTAAGAATGATGCTGAAATCATGAGTCTGAAATTCATAGAGGAGGCCAGCAGGTTGGAAACTCAGGAAAGAGTGAAGAATGTTGTCTTGAGGAAGGATTCCTTCTTCTTCCTCCCAGTACTGTCATTTCTTTGTATTTAAGTCTCCAACTGACTGAGACCCACCCGTATTATTGAGGGCAGTCTCCCTTACTGAAAGTCAGCTGGCTGCAGATGCTGACCCCATCTATAAATGCCTCCACAGCAACAGCTAGGCCACTGTTTGACCAAACCACTAGACAGCATAACTAGCCAAGTTAATACATAAAATTAACCATTAGAGGTGCATGGGTGGTTCAGTGGTAGAATGCTTGCATCCTATGCAGGAGACCGGGGTTCAATTCTGGGACCATGCACCCCCCCCCCCAAAGACACACTGCCCCATGGGTGGTGCAACTATGGCTCAGTGGCAGAGTTCTCACCTACCATGCTCGAGATCTGGGTTCGATTTCTGGAGACTGCCCATGCAAAAAGGAAAAAAAACAAAACAAACAAACAAGCAAAGCCTCATAGGAGTTCTAGGAAAAAGTCTGGCAGTGATAAAGTTCAAGGGTGGATTCCAGGAGACTGAATTTCTCTAAGTAGGGGGAGGGGTAGAATTTAGCTAGAAGAAGATGGGAAAGAAGGGCATTCCAGATAGCAGACAGAATCTGGGAAAGTTGCCCAGTTGCTTGCCTGGACTTTCTCGTGATATGTAATGGGCAGAATGAGGTGCTGGGGATACTAAGATGTCTCTCTTGCCAGCCAAGAGGTTTCATCTCACTCTAACTCCTACCACTGTGTGACTCTGGGAAAGTTACTTACTCTGTCTGGACTTGCGTTTCCTCATCTATGGGAGGAGGTGGACTAGATCAAGGAGGGCAGAAAGATGAGACCTGTTTGACTGAATATGGTAGTTGCCTGGCCTGCTGTGTTGAGAATGATTCTGAGACCAGGTATGGGCAAGGGAGAAGAGAGTGGCTTGTGATGCCAAATGTTTGCTGATCCCAGACTAGATGACTCCATGTATTTCCTTTCAGCTCTGACTGCTCACACAAGACTGCTTGGAAAGCCACTTTATATGCCTGTGGCTGAAATATAATAATAATAGTAGATACATTTATTGAACACTTACCATGTGGAAAAAAACTTGCAAATAGTATCTTGTAACAAATCTATAAAGCAGGTATTATCTCCTCTCTACGAATTAAGAAACCAAGCCGCTGAAAGATGAGCTATTTGCTGGGATCTCCTGGCTATGAGAATAAGGCTCGAATCCACACCCAGGTGAATTCAACTCCAAGTCTAAATTCTTATCTGGTGTGTGCCACTGCCCCTGTAAGACCCGATGGTGTCTTTCGAAGACTAAAGTCATTTCACTTTTCCTTCTAGGAACAGGCAGCAACATGTGCTACATGGAGGAGATGAGAAACATCGAGGTGGTGGAAGGGGACGAAGGGAAAATGTGCATCAACACGGAGTGGGGAGCATTCGGAGATAACGGCTGCATAGACGATATCAGGACCCAATACGACAAGGAGGTGGATGAGGGGTCCTTGAATCCTGGCAAACAGAGGTGAAGTAGGCAGCTGTGTGGACTATGCAGGGTGTGCAGTACATGACTTTACCAGGTCTGAGGGGGTGCTGTTCTCATATCCTGGACACCATAGCTTTGTGTACTTTCTATCAGATGTCAGTGAAATAGCTTATTTGAAGAAAAGCAGTATATTATGACTGGTTCCCAGCACATGGAAGGAAGGGACGCCTTTTTCTAATCACCACAAGGCCAGTGGTGGCTCTGGGAGTGCAGCAGTCTTGTGGGGTGGGTGTTTTGCTCCCCATTTAATGGGTGGTAGCTTATGGTGGATGCTGAAAGTTAGGTGGCAGTAGGGGGCAGAGCTGGGACCTGGGTGCCGGTCCTCAGGACTCCAAGGCCTGGCTTGCCCGCCTCCTCGTGCTGTCTCTGCGCTCCTCAGGGCCTGCAGCCTGAGGGCCTCGCTAGCCCCCGGTGGGCGGCAGTGGCGTGACTGTGGCGTGACGCAGTCCGGCCTCCTGTTCTTTCGGGAACCTTCGCCAGTGTCGGTTTTCCTGCCTGCGCCAACCTCACCCTCCTCCCCAAACAGATACGAGAAAATGACGAGCGGGATGTACCTGGGGGAAATAGTGCGGCAGATCCTGATCGACCTGACCAGGCAGGGGCTCCTCTTCCGCGGGCAGATCTCGGAGCGTCTCAGGACCAGGGGCATCTTTGAAACGAAGTTCCTGTCCCAGATCGAAAGGTGATGTTTGCTCAGGTTCCCCGCCTGGCGTGGGAGGTGCCGACGGGGACGCGCTGCGTCAGGCTGTGGTGCGGGGGCCTGGCAGATATGAGATTTAAAAGTGAAAACAGGAAGGCCGTGGCGGGGTTGGGGGTGTCCCCGGGACTGCTCCCTCTTTCCAGCTCTGTCGGGATCACAGTCCCAAGGGCTGGGGACGGCGGAGGGGCCAGCACCCTGCCCGGGCCTCGGAGTGCGCCGCAGAACCGATGTGGTGCCGAAACTGTCACACTAAAGTTAGTGTAAGGCTGTCCATCCTCTCCTATCCCCGACAAGATGATTTTCCATATATGAAAGAAATGTTTGATTTAAATTTTTTTTGTATATCATATCTCCTTTCAGTACTTGAATACGTGCAAGCATTTTTTCCTGGTTGCAATCATATTACATCTATTATTCTGTATCTTGTTTTATTAAATGTTTACTCATGGACGTATTCATTTACAATTCTGATTTTTATTTTACTTTTTCTTATGAAAAATTTTAAACATCCACAAAAGCAGGTGGAATATTACAGTAAATCCGATGAACCCTCTGTTAGCCATTCACCAGCTACAGCAAGTACCAACTCACAGCCAGACTTGGTGCATCTATGACTGCTATTTCCCCTACTCTCAAACTGGATTAATTTAAAGCAAATCTCACATTTTATATCACTTCATCTATAAATATTTCAAAATATTTTTCTGAAGTACAAGGATTCTTTATAAAAACATAACCACAATACCATTTTCACACTTGAAATAACGATAAATCTTAATCTCATTAAATATCCTGCCAGTGTTCTTGTTTCCACAATTGCCTAAAAATGTTTTTTACAGTTCATTTATTTGCAGCAGTATCCAAACAAGGTTCATATGTTGCTTTGGTTGATATGGCTCTTAATGCCTTTTAATCTATAGATTTCCCTTTCCTTTCTTGTTTTCCCTTGTATTTATTTGTTGAAGAAACTATCATTTGTCCAATAAGTTTTCTACATTCTGGAGTTTGCTAATTACATCATCTAACATTTTTCTCTCTCCTTTGTATTTCCTGCAAATGCATAGACTTCACTGGATTCAGGGTTGAATTTTGGGCAAGAATAATTCATAGGTGACACTGAATTTTATCTGTCTGTCTCTTTCTTTTTCATGATGGTAGCAATCAATGCTCATAGCCTAGATGTATTATTTTGGTAGGAATTGCAAGATGACAATACTCTAATTCTAACATTCCTTCTGTATTAATTTCTAGTTTCCTTCTAGAAACTCTTTGGTTTAAATATCATTTTAAATAGCTACATAATATTATATTATGCTTCTGTCCTATAATTTCCTAAACTTTTCCTTTGGCATAGACGTCTAGCCTATAATTTATGAATTTCTGCTATTCTAATACTGTCATTAATATTATTATACACAAAGTAATTTGCATCTTGTGAACTATTCCCTTAAAAGTAGCAGCATTTGTCAAAAGGCATAGGGCCTCTTATGGACACACTATTTTAAAAAAACATAAGTTCAGTGTCTGCCCCCACCAATTATGCACGAATGTGTCCATTTTACTGCTTTCCTACTAGCTCTGGATGTTATCATAGGCTCTATTTGGAATTTCTTTCAATTTGCATTTATTCATTCTATTCTCCTGGTCATTTTGGTCAGATGCCAGCAAGCTGAAAGTCACTTTGCAGAGGGAAAACCAAAATCACTTTATAAATTAAAACAATGACTTAATGAGGGAACTTGGAGGGACTGTTGCAGAGTTGTCCCCACTGTCTAAGGACATGGTGGTAGGACAGCAGCAGCACAGGTGATTTTATGCTTGGTGGTGATTAGCAGGTGCTCGGCGTCATTTTTCTATCTGGTCTTTAAGCCACCAGATCCCAAGGAACAAGTTAAAAGTCATCATCTTTTGGTGACCAGAAAGTTCCTCTTTTGAGGTGAGAAACAGTTTCTCCCTCATGTGCGGTGATGTGTAGCGGGTCGATTTATCTTTGCTTTTTAAAATTATTATTATTGGCCTGAATACAATGAAAGTTGTTCCTGAATAAGTGCAAGGCAGCCATCTGTCTCCAGAAATATTTTCTGCTGCTGCACAAGAGGTGTCTATTTTGGGTGCTTAAAAAAATCCTTCATGGAATTAAATAGAAAATCAGGTCCATCTAGTGCCTCTTGGGAGAAGGCGGGCGCTACATGGACTGTGGCCCATCTTGCAGTGTGTTGTCCAGTGGGTAGGGGGTGATTCTCAGAGGAAGGGCCCAGGGTTTACAGTCCCAGAGCTAACCTGTTGGTGCTGGATGACCTGAGGGAGGTTGCTTTACTTCTTTGAACCTCAATTTCCTGCTTTATAAGAGAAATAATTGTTCTGCTGTTTAACTCCCAAGATTGCTCAGAGGATTGAGTTAGGGAATGTACACGGAAGGACTAGGTAAACTGTAAGGAAATTTCAGGTTTTCTTCTTTTTTAATAGATTTTTTTAAGAGCTGTTTTAGGTTTACAGAAAAATTGTGCAGAAAGTATAGAGGGTTCCCATATACCTCCCCCCCCCACAGTTTCTCTTATTATTGACATCTGGCATTAGTGTGGTCCATATGTTACTATTGATGAACCAATATTGATACATTATTACTAACTGAAGTCCATTGTTTACATTAGGGTTCACTCTTTATGTTATACAGTTCTATATACAAATGCATAATATCATGTATCTACCATTACAGTATCTTTTGGGCTAGTTTCACTGCCCTAAAAATCCTGTGCTCTGGCCACCTCCATTCCTCCCTGTTTTGGTTTGCTAAATGCTGGCAGTATGCAATATACCAGAAATGGAACAACTATTAAAAAAGGAATTTATTAAGTTACAAGTTTATAGTTCTAAGGACATAGAAATGTCCAAACTAAGGCATCCAGAGAAAGCTATCTTGACTCAAGAAAGGAAGATGTCTGTCACGTGGGAAGGCTTACGGATGGTGTCTGCTGGTCCTTGTTCCAAGTTCTGTTGCTTCTAGCTTCTGATGCAGTGGTTTCCTCTCTAAGCCTCTGTGGGCCTTCACATAGCTCTTCTGGGACACAACTCTGATTCTGATTTGCTTAGCATCTCTTGGGAAGGCACATGGTGATGTCTGCTGGGCTGTGCATCTCCAAAGGTCCAAGTCTAGGTGTCTGCTTTCTCTATCAGCACTTCAAGCATCTCCAAATATCTGTGTCTCTGTCAGCTTTGAAGCAACTTCTCCAAAATGTCTCCCCTTTCTAAGGACTCCAGTAAACTAATCGAGACCTACCTTGAATGGGTGGAGTCACATCTCCATCTAATAAAAAGGTCACACCAGCAATTGGTCATGCCCCATCTCCATGGAAGTAATCTAATCAAAAGATCACACCCACAATTGAGTGGATCAGTCTCTATGGAAACAATCTAATCAAATCTAATCTAACCCTACAATATTGAATCAGGATTAAAGGACATGGCTTTTCTGGGGCACACAACACTTTCAAACCAGCACTCTCCCTCTCCCTGAACCCTTGGCATCCACTAATCTCTGTACTGTCTCTATAGTTTTGCCTTTTCTTGAATGCCATATAGTTGGAGCCATACATCTTTTTCAGAATATCTTCTTTCACACAGCAATATGCATTTTTGTTTCCTCCATGCCTTTTTTAAAACTTATTTGTAAATACTTTCAAACTTATAGGACAGTTACAAAAATAACAGAAACTTCATAAAGAGAACTCCAGCATAGCGCAACCCCTTTCCCCAGTACCCCAGATCCACCAGTGTTAACATTTTGGTACATTTGCCTTACCTATCTATCTATCTATCTATCTATCTATCTATCTATCTATCTATCTATCTATCTATCCATCCATCCATCCATCCTTCCATCCATCCATCCATTCATCCATCCATTTTCTGAATATCGTGCACCCTGAACACATAATAATGCCATGTATTTTTCCTAAGAACAGGATATTCATTTATGTAATCACCTTAAGTGCAGTTATCAAGTTCAGGAAATTTAACATTAATTTAAATCTTACAGTCTATATTCCAATTCTTTCTAATATTCCTTTGAGTCTTTTGCTAGATCCCATCAAGGATAATGTACTACATGTAATTGTCATTATCTGGTTGTTTTCTCTTTAAATCCTGGGAACATATATACAATATAAGCTTTCATTTCAACCACTCCTGAGCATACCATCCAAAGGCAGTAATTGCATTCACAATATTGTGATCCCCTCACCACCTTCCATTACTAAAACTTTTCCATGTCCCCAAACAGAAATCCTACACCCATTATGCATTAACTCCCTATTCCCTCTGCTCCCTGCTCGTGGCAACCTGTACTCTAATCTCTGTCTCTATGGGCTTGCATATCTTCTTTATATTTTCTTTTTAGTTACCATAGGTCTTAAATTCAACATCCTAAATCTGTAACATACTCATAGCTTTGATACCGATTTAACTCCAATAGTATACACAAACTATGTCCCTGTACCCCTCCATCCTTCTACCTTTTAGTTCTTGTCACCAATTACATATTTATACATTAAGATTTCAAAACCACTGATTTATCATTGCATTTTATGCATTTGCCTCTCAGATCCTGAAGGGAGTAAAAAGTGGAATTCCAAATCCAAAATTCAATAGAACTGGCATTTATATTAATCCCCGTCATTACCTTCACTCGATAGCTTAAACTTTTTCTTGTGGCTGTGATCTGTTGTCCTTTCCTTTCAACCTGAAGAATTCTCCTTAGCATCTCCTATACAGCCAGTCTAGTGATGACTACCTCCTTCTACTTTTGTTTATCTGGGAATGTTTTAATATCTTCCTCATTTTTGAAAGACAGTTTTGCCAGATACAGAATTCTTGGTTGGCACTTTTTTTGCCTTCAGCCTTTTAAATATGTCATCCCACTGCCTTCTTCTCTCCATGGCTTTTGATGAGAATTCGGCACTTAATGTTATTGAGGCTCCCTTGTACATGACATGTTGGCTTTCATGATTCTCTCTTTATCTTTGGCATGCAACCATTTGATTTTAATATGCCACAGTGTAGGTCTACAGGCATACCTCGGAGAGATTGCAGTTTTGGTTCTAGATCACTGCGTTAAAGTAAATATTGCAATAAAGCAAGTCACATGAAGTTTTTGGTTTCTCAGTGCATATAAAAGTTATGTTTACACTATATCAGAGTCGATTAAGTGTGCAATAGCATTATGTCTAAAAAACAATGTTACATACCTTAATTAAAATGTAACACAGAGACACGAAGTGAGTATATACTGTTGGAAAAATGGCCCGGATAGACTTGTAAGTATATCAAGCCTTCAGTTTGTAAGAAAATGTAGTATCTGTGAAGTACAGTAAAGTGAAGTGTGATAAAACGAGGTATGCCTGTGTTTGGGTTTACTATGTTTGGAGTTCACTGAGTGTCTTGGGTGCGTATTTCCATGTCTTTTGTAACTTGATTTAATTGCCGAATACTACATTTTATGGATGTACCACAGTTTGTTTATCCATTCACTTTTTGAAGGACATCTTGATATCTTCCAATTTTGAGCAATTATGAGTAACGCTGCCATAAACATTGGTGTGCAGATTTTTCTGTGTATGTAAGTTTCAACTCAATTGGGTAAATATATAGGAGTGTGATTGCTGGATTGTATGGCCAATCTGTGTTTAGCTTTGTAACAAATTGTGAGACTGTCTTCCAAACTAGAGATACTCTTTTGCATTCCCACCAGCAATGAATGAGAGTTCTTGTTCCTCCACATCCTTGAAGACATTTGGTATTGTCAGTGTTTTGGATTTTAGCCATTCTAATAGGTGTGTAATAGTATACCATTGTTGTTTTAATATGGAATTCCCTAATGACGTCTGATGTTGAGTACTTTTCATATGCTTACTTGCCATCTGAATGTCTTCTCTGGTGGGGTGTCTGTTCATATCTTTTGCCCACTTTGTAATTGCATTGTTTTCCTATTGTTGAATTTTAAGAATTCTTTGTACATTTTGGATATAGTCCTTTATCTGATGTGTTTTGCAAGTTTTACTCCCAGTCTGTAGCTTGTCTCTTATTCTCTTAATAGGTTTTCTTTTTTGACCCACATTTAATGCACACAATACAGTTTCTCTTTCTAGAACTACTCCAGCATATAGATGTAAAAGGAATGAAAGAATTAGATTATCGCCATTTAGTTAATCTACTATTTTCAAATAGTAGAGCTAGGCAATGAGCATCAGTGACAGCTGACATCATATGAGAGAGAGAGACAGAGATATTACTTAGTAATTTTAAAAAGTCTAAAAAAATAGAGGTAAACAAAAAGAAAAAAAATCAGTAATCCCACCACATCTAAATAGAATTCTTTCTGCTCCTTTTTGTGTGTGTGTGCCAAGACAAACATTCTAAGAAAACAAGTTCATATTGAACATAACATTTTACAATCTGTTTGTTCACTTAATATTTTATGAACATTTTCCATGCCATTAAATAGTTTTCTGCAAGGTCTTCTTTAATGTCTATAATGAATTCTGTTGTCTGGCTGCACCACCATTTACCTGGCCACATAGGTAACATTCTTCTTCCCTAAGTTACTACTGGAGGCAGTCAAGGATATAATTTCACAATATATAGCTCGGGAGTCAAAACTCCATGTAAATACTCTGAATTTACTGTGAGATAATCAGGGCCTAGAACTGAGGCCAGCCTTTCCCCATCATGGTTGTTTCTCTGTATGCACTTAAGGTGGTATCAGGTACTTATTCTCTGAGGTGATGATTGTATAATGTTTATTCATTTATTCACTTACTCATTGAATGCACCCGGCCCTAGGGTGGCTACTATACCCTCAAAGAGTATGTAATCTGCTTGGGAGGCTAAAGCAGAGAATCAGAAAACATTAAGTAGGAGGAAAGTTGGTCTTCAGTTGAATGGAGCCATAGTGCTGTGAGCTGTCTTGATCAATGGGAGCGTGCCAGACTTGATGTGAGAAGGCTTGCGTTGAATGCTTGCTGGGCTCCTGTTTGGGGCAAGCCTCACACACTCTGACCCTCAGATTCCTCTTCTGACAAATAGGTATCTTGGTGTGTTGTTTGCTTAATCTAATAATATCTCCTAGTAAGAGGTAGATATGGACATACCAAATCAAGAAGTGCTCACACTATTTTTTAGAGATGATGGGACTTCCTGGGGAGTGGCAGACCTTGACTCTCAGTTTCTAAGGCATTTAACTCCACTGTAGCCATTGCCTGGACGGCTTTCTTTTCTGTCCTGCTAGAATATCTAAGGATGGGGAAGCTATGAGCCATGTTGAGCAGGTTCCTGGGCCCTAAAACTAGGCCCTGACATCACACTCTTCTTTCCTGCAGCGACCGGCTGGCTCTCCTCCAGGTGAGGAAGATCCTCCAGCAGCTTGGCCTGGACAGCACGTGCGAGGACAGCATCGTGGTGAAGGAGGTGTGTGGAGCTGTGTCCCGGCGGGCAGCTCAGCTCTGTGGTGCTGGCCTGGCTGCCGTCGTGGAGAAGAGGAGAGAGGACCAGAAACTTGAGCTCTTGAGAATCACCGTGGGCGTGGACGGCACCCTGTACAAGCTGCACCCGCAGTGAGTGCCTGGCGAGAGGTTTGGAGGGGCCTGGGGCCAAGCGCGGTGGACTTGGCATAGCTTCCTCAGCTGCAGGTCAGGAAGATGCTTCCTGTCTGGTTGTGGGAAGGGGGTCGCAGGTGGTGGTTAAGTCTGAGGCTGCGCAGTCTGACAGATGAGGTTTAAGCCATGGTGACGCCGCTTCCTAGGCGTATGAGGCGGGAATAGTAGCCAACTCCAGATTCCTCATCTGTGAAAGCGGGGCAGTAAATTATAATCCCCATCTCATAGAGCTACGTGGGGATTAAATGAGCTAATACATGTAAAGCACTTCCCATAGTGCTCCATATTGCAAATCATTGTTGCTTTCTTTATTCTCATCTAACCTCACAGAGTTGTAATGAGAATATTTTGCACAGCAAAGAACATTTGTTAAGGATGAATTTTCTTAGCTTAAACTCAATGGTCAGAAGGATTAAGAGTTCCATCAGGCTGCTCCTTTTATCGACCTTATCAACCA
The DNA here is from genome assembly GCA_004026745.1 of Myrmecophaga tridactyla. Classification (NCBI taxonomy): domain Eukaryota; kingdom Metazoa; phylum Chordata; class Mammalia; order Pilosa; family Myrmecophagidae; genus Myrmecophaga; species Myrmecophaga tridactyla. The sequence continues at coordinate 16,933 of PVIY010015472.1, read as the reverse complement.
ACGAGGAAAATATATGGAATAAAAATAAATAAGAGGCGGAACAAATGTTAAAATAAATTTAGATGGAAATGCTAGTGATTGATGAAAGGGAGGAGTAAGGGGTATGGTATGTATGAATTTTTTTCTGTTTTCTTTTTATTTCTTTTTCTGAATAGGTGCAAATGTTCTAAGGAATGATCATGGTGATGAATATGCAACTATGTGATGATATTGTGAATTACTGATTATATATGTAGAACAGAATGATCATAAGTTAAGAATGTTTGCGTTTGTTATATATTTTTTAAAAAGTTAAAAATTAAAAAAAAAAAAGTCCCATCAGGCAATGTGGGTTTGAGTCCTGACTTTGCCATGTAGAAGCTAGGAAGTTTAGGGCTAGTTCTTATTTTCTTTGAGTCTTAGTTGTTTATCTGTAAAATAAGGACAAAGATCATACCTATTGTAGAGGTTTCATGAGTATTAAGTAAAATAGTGTCTGTAAAGTGCACGGCACATCATGTAAACTCAATAATGGAAGTTGTTATTATTATTATCATTATCATTATTTTATGTGTCTATGTTGTATGCATTTGTATTGTAGATATATATATAGCAAAATTTGCCACTTTAACCATTTTTAAGTGTACAATTCAGTGGCGTTAATGACTTTTACGTCATTAAAAGTTGTGCTGTGATCACCACCTTCCATAGTAGAACTTTTCATCACCCAGAGAAGCTATTATTTTAATTTAATGTTTTACTTTTTTTTTTCGCTGAAGAGGAAAAGTAATACATGCTTATAAAAATTTCATATCATCCTGAAATGTCTCCATGAACATACGAATATTGTAATCCTCAGCCCTTCCTATGATGCTGACGTGAAGTAACTGACTGGTATCCTGCCTTTATTTTCCCTTTGGGGGTCACATGTTTTAGTGTGGTTCCTACAAATCTCTTCTTTGAGTCAAGACTTGACTCAGGGATGAAAACCACAAGATCATCTCAGTAGGTGCTGCTGGGGATTGAATCATGCCCTTTAAAAGTCATGCTCAGGTCACAGCCCCTGGCCCTGTGGGTGGGAACCTATCAGTAATAGGACCTTTAACGATGTTAGTTAAGATGTGCCCATACTGAAGGAGGGTGGGCCTCAATCCAATATGGCTGAAGTCTTTACAAGCAAAGGAAATTGGACAGGAAAAAAGAAGCCACAGAAAGCAGCCAGAAGCTGGAAGTCATGGAAACCCATAAGAGAAAGGAAATGAAGTCACCACGTGCATTGCTATGGGACAGAAAAACAAAGGACTAAAAGATTGCCGGCAGCCAAACCCATAATGCCACAGTCTTAGGGGAGAAAGCATCGCCTTGTAGATGCCTTATGTTCTAGTTTGCTAGCTGTCAGAATGCAATATACTAGAAACAGAATGGCTTTTAAAAGGGGGAAATTAATAAGTCGCTAGTTTACAGTTCTAAGGCCGAGAAAATGTCCCAATTAAACAAGTGTATAGAAATGTCCAATCAAAGGCATCCAGGGAAAGATACCTTGGTTCAAGAAGGCCGATGAAGTTCAGGGTTTCTCTCTCAAGTGAGAAGGCACATTGCGAACACAGTCAGGGTTCCTCTCTCATTGGAAGGGCATATGGCGAACACAGCATCATCTGCTAGCTTCTTCTCGGGGCTTCCTGTTTCATGAAGCTCCCTGGGAAGCATGTTCCTTCTTCACCTCCAAAGGTTGCTGGCTGGTGGACTCTGCTTCTTGTGGCTATGTTGTTCTGCTTGCTCTGCCTTCTCTGAATTGCTCATTCTCCAAAATGTTTCCTCTTTTATAGGACTTCAGAAACTAATCAAGACCCACCCAAATGGGTGGAGACATGTCATCACCTAATTCTGTTTAACAACCAGTCTTGATTTGGTTACATCTTCAGGGAGATGATCTAATTCTATACAGTATTGAACAGGGATTATTCTGCCTTTATGAAATGGGATTTTGATTAAAACATGGCTTTTCTAGGGGACATACATCCTTTCAACTCAGCACGCCTTAATTTGGGACTCCTCCAAGCCTCAAACTCATGAGACAGTACATTCCCATTGTATGGTGGTTGTTTTAGCAGCTGGGGAACTAAACCAGGTGCAGAAAAAGCATTTGCCAAAATCTAACAGTCTTTTATGCTAAAAACACTCAACAAACTAGGAAAAGAAGGTAACTTCCTCAATCTAATCTAATCTAATAAAGGGGGCGGGCCATGGTGGCTCAGCAGGCAGAGTTTCTGCCTGCCATGCTGGAGACCCGGGTTTGATTCCCAGTGCCTGCCCATGCAAAAAATAAAAAAATTAAAAAAAATCTAATAAAGGGTATCTATGAAAAATCCACTGCTATCATACTTAATGGTGAAAGACTAAAAGCTTTTCTCCTAGGATCAGGAAAAAGATGAGGATTCTGTTCTCACTGCTTCTATTTCAACATCGTACTGACTCTCCTAGCCCTGCCTCCAGATGATCAAATGATTTTTGACCTTCAATGGGACAGAACTGAACAGTGACTCTTTACAAGCAATTTTGTCCTTTCTCCGGGGCATGCTGGGGCTAACCACCCTTACAATACCTCCATTGAGACTTCAAATTTTCTCTTCCCACGAAGCAAGCAGAGTCCCAGGGAGTGGCAGTGGTGGGCAGAGGCCTCCCACTGGTGGGGTATTAAGAGTCTGGCTCAGAACCTGCCCTGGCACGCTGGCCCTCCAAGAGGATCATCTCTGTGTCATTCACGTAACCCAGGATCCAAGGACTTGGGGCCGAGACACCCACGTCTCTGGCAAACACACTTTGACTCAACAGACTGACGTGGGTAACTCTTACTCCCAAGGTGCCCGTTTAAATGGATTAAGTCTCAAAAGACAGTTGAGAGAGGCAAAGGATCATTGTAATTAAGGCTGTGTGTTTGGGGTGTGGAATTAATGGAGAGAGAAATGGATGAATGGATGGATGGACAAAGCAAAAGGGCTGTATTTTAAGTCATGGAATCTAGGCAGAGGGTGAACAGGTAAGTGTTCATTAAACCTTCTTTCAGCATTTCTATAAGTTTAAAATTTTTCAAAATAAAAAGTTGGAGGGAAATTTGGAGGGGAATAAAGGTGGATTTTGGAAAAAGACAGGCTTGATTCAAATCCTAATAAACTTACAAGATGTACAAACTTGGATAAGTTTCTTAATTTCTGACCATTCATTTCTTTATGTAATGAAAAGAATAATACTTTCAAACTATTATTTATTATGCTTTGACATTCTATTGTGTATTCATCTAGAACAAGCCTTGGCATTAGCATTTACCCAGTAAAAGGTAAAAGGTAAAACAACTGCTTAAGAAGCTGCTTAGAGCCCTAGGAAGCAAGCTGGAAGGAACAAACCAGACTGGAGTCATTTATAAATTTGCTAATCCCATACCCAAGTGCTGATGATATTTCTTTTTCTGTTTTTCTTAGCTTTTCTAGAATATTGCAGGAAACTGTGAAGGAACTAGCCCCTCAATGTGATGTGACATTCATGTTGTCAGAAGATGGAAGTGGAAAGGGGGCAGCTCTGATCACTGCTGTGGCCAAGAGGTTACAGCAGGCAAAGGAGAACTAGGAACACCTTGGGTTTGGGCATGATATGCACCTTGGATACTGACCAGCCTCTCCTTCAAACAGACTTCACTTTCTGGATGGCTGAGAGAGCCCTAGGTCTTTGGCTGGCACTTTGTTACTGATTCTGCCATGGCATTAAATGTCATTTCTGTCTGGTGGATTCTGGCCGAAGACGGGCCAACTTGTAAAATCAAAGTATCTGGACCAAGAGATACCTTTCAGCAAATTCTCCCCTCCAGGTCTGAGCTGTCAGTTCTCTGTGCCTTTGGGACCTGTGGCTGCTAGACTTGGAAACATACAGAGACCCTCCCACATGGCCTTGGCCTGGGATAGTCAAGCTGCCGGTTGTAGAAGATGGGGCCCTCTACTTGTGGGTGAACATTTGAGAGTGAAGAGGACTCATGTAACAAATTGGGGATCTAATCTAACTTGTCCTCAACTTGTTATGTTGACTTCAGATGTAAAGAGAGAACTAAGACTTTGGAGGATTCACCCCAGGATGCAGAGGGGTTGATTGCCAGGGAACCCTTGGCAGGAAACTTCTCATGCTTAAAGTGAATTGTCAGCCCCTGTAGGAATCTGTTCCTGAGTAGGGTGCCATTTGGGGCATTTGCTTCTCATTTTGTATGTGGTTTGTGTTGCTTCTTTTGATAGTTGTTTTAAGGATTGTCAGGTGTATGAAATCCATTAGGTGAATAAAAAATATTTGATTTCCTAAGAAACTTTGCATGAAGTTTTGATGGTTCATCTGGGAGGCTTTTTTTGGTAACCACACGTTCTGCTGGTAGAATGTCGGACATATGGAGTCAAAAGGAGCTAGGAGCATCTAGTACAAGCTTCCCACCGACAGTGAGAAATATAAGGAAATTTTTCTATTATGTTCTTAATAGATTATTCAAATTTTACTTGAATGAATATTTCTGGTAAAGGGGAGCTTACCATCTATGATCATGCAGCTCTTGCTTCTAAACAGCTAGAGTTGAAGGTTCTTTTGACCTCGGAGCTGACCTCTGGCTCCCTGGAACTTAGCCCCTCCCACACACTCCACTGCTCTCCATTCTGTTCCCCAGAACTATGTGGAATTGATGGGTTCCTAGTCATTTCTCCAGTGGAAGTCTTTGCTCTCTCTCTCTTCTCTGATTCTCCCTGTCCCTTTATGTGACCCTCCTGTGACTTTCTACCTTGCCCACACAAGCAAGACCAGCAACCACACAGGTATGAGTTTCTTATTTGGCCTCATAGATTGTACACTCTTTGTCAGAGGCATCTTTGTGTTCTCCCAGTGAGCCCAGCACTCTGCTGGTCTCTTTAAAACTTTTTGGATGGAGGGATAACTAAAAAATAGAACACTCTGAGAAATATTCCTTAGCAAAAGGGACAACTATTCCATTATCATGGGATGTAGCTTTCCAGATCATCCAAGTTAATTTCATCTCCCTAAGGACGTAATTACACACCACTTCAATTCCACAAAGGGTTGGATGCTTCTTCATTGCCTTAAGATTCCCAGTACTAACCATCACCATTTGTTGAAATAGGATGTTTAGACAGACAGAATGGAGGAGGCTGAGTTTAAGAGAGTGCGAGAGAGGCCAGTCAGAATGGAATAGATGAGAGAACTGAGGGTTTCCCAGGAAATATTTTTTCATGCATTCAGTAAACATGTATGGAATTATTACTCTGGGTTGGCCTTAGATTTGCCAAAGTTAACTTTTTGATTTTAAGGGGATACCTCTTTTGGGGAAAAGTTGTATGGATTTATTAAACTTTTTGTATTTTGTGGTTATACCTCTTTGAGGAAATGTTTCACTTTTTCAGATTTTTTTTTTTAAGAACCCAAAACCTTATTGTCCTTGTTAGGTTACCTTTCCCCAGTCCGTCCCTCCACCTCATCCCTTACTAAGACCTCCTCAGCATCTCCCACGCTCTTTCCCCTAATTCTGCTACAAGTGTTTCACATAGCCATCCTTTCGGAACAGATGTTCTGCCCCAAGAGAGTCCAGTAGCTGTGCCACCAATTCTCCCATGACCTGCTCTCAGCGTGTGTTTGGCAAGTTAAAGGAAGTTGTCCAGCCTATTTCCTTTCCAGCTCTGGTGTCTTACAAGAAAAAAGGGCTTCAAGGTATCTAGGCAACCTTGTACATTCTGACGAATTGATAGCATCATAGAATTCTTGGACCAGAATGGAACTCCAGGGAGGGCAGTGGTCCATCCTGCTGTCCGTGGACAGGCCAGCCCCTTAGACACCTGGGGCCATGGAGGGCTAACTTCTTTTCAAGGTTTACTAGGCAAGACCAGCATCCATACAACAAGGTAAACTGTCCTCATGAGAACCTCGCAGAATTTTCCTCATAGGAGGAACATCTTGATCTACATTCTTCTAGCTCTCTGACTACCTTCTCCCTGTAACCTTTTGACCAGAAAGAGATGATGAATATAGAGTCAAGAACTGAATTTCTTCCATGACTCTGCTTCCCCCAGAACCAGTGAATTCGTTCCCACATGGCTTTCTTCAGAATCTTTTCTCTTCTTCCTATTAGCCGGAATGGGCATTCTATAAGAATAAGCACTTGGGTCTCATTATTTTTAGTGTCCCTGGAGCCTAGCATAGTGCCTGGCATGAGTGAATGAATGAATGCTCAAATAATCACGTGAATGAATTATTGCTCTTTGAATCCCTCTGCCTCGCCCAATGGGATTTGAGCTTTATATACAGTAGACACTCTATAAATGATGGTTCAAGGAATACCAAGCCCGACCTCTAGGCACTGAGGACCCAAATAAATGTAAGTCATCGTTCTTGCCCTCCAAGAATTCACACACTAGCAAGGGAGAAAAGACACACAAATATTTTTAGTGTAATACAGTAAACAGTATTAAAGTGAAGATGCAATTTCTGACTATGTCCTACATCCTTTAGATCAGGAGCACTTAACCTTGTGTGTACGTGTGTGTGTGTGTGTGTGAGTGCGCGCACGTGCCATGTATCCCCTTGGCAATCCTGTGAAAACCCTGCATCCTTTCTCAGAAAAATGTTTTTAAATGCATCAAACACACAGGATTATAAAGCAAACCAATGTTACTGAATTACGGTTTTTAAAATATTAAAGTGGGTGCACGGGTTGTTCAGTGGTAGAATGCTCACCTTCCATGCAGAAGACCTGGATTCAATTCCTGGACCATGCACTCCCCAAAATATATATATGTATTAAAGTGGTGATGCAGTAATATATATGCTTATTTATTAATACATTATATAACAAGATCTAACAAGGATATAATATCAATCACAATTTTGACTGTTAATAATTCCTGCTTGAAATGCCTAGTGGAGCTTGGACTTATTTAGGGATAGTATCTCAGATGGCAAAGAGACAGTGGTTTGGACTCAGAAAGTGGGTTTGGTCTGGTGTCCATCATGTGATGTAGGCATGCTGTTTAACTTTCCTGAACTTCAATTTCCTCAGCCAAAAAAGGTGAATAATACAACAAACTGTTGGGGATTGAAGCATTTTCCCCACAAGGTACACGTTCAAGTCCTAACCCCTGGTCCTGTGGGTGTGAACCCATTTGTAAAAAGGGCTTTTGAAGAGGTATCATCAGTTAAGGTGTGGACTCATTTGTGAATAGGATCTTCAAAGAACCTATTTAGATAAAACCAAATTAATTATGGTGGGCCTTAATCCATATGACTGGAGTCCTTGTAAGGGAAAGGAAATTTAGATGCAGTCAGTCAGCAAAAGCTGCAGGTGGAGACAGATCGCCATGTGATGGAGATAGAGATGTAAGCCAAGGAACCCCAAGGATTGTGACAAGCCAGTTGCAGAATGCTGCAGTCTCTGGAAGAAAGGATGGCTTGTTGAAACCTTGATTTTGGACTTCTTTTCTCCAAAACCATGATACAAATTCCTGTTTAAGCCAACTCATTGTACAGTACTTGTCACAGCAGCCCTGACAAACTAAAACACAGCCTAACAATGTTATGCAAGAATTATGCAACCTGATCATGTACAGATGTGAATAAGTTATGAACCACTCACACACGTGTGAGGTGGTATGTTACAGTTGTAGTTGGGTGTTAGGGGCCCCTCTTCCTACCAGTGTGATCATTATCACTAAAGTCCTTCCAAGCCAATTGTCCAAACATTGATGGCGCATAAATGGTAATTGAGGGGGTGGGGGGAACAGGCTTTTCTCCCAATCGCTGCCTTCCATCCCCACTTTCCTGAAGTGCTGGGAAGTTGAAGCTGCAGCAACTGTTATCCTGCCCTTTTCACAGCTGAAACTATTGGTGAACCATATTTTATTAAAAGGGAGGACTTGGGAGGAGTTGAATAATAATAGAGGTCTGGTATCTATTTGGTTATTTTTTATGATTTCAAGTTTTGTTTCATGTTCTTAGTCTCCTTTATCTCATTAAGTATATTTATCATCCTTATTTTATACTTCTGTCAGCCTCAAAAATCTCCTCTAGTCAATATTTTGGGTTTGGGCTTTAATCTGTTAGGAAAAAAGCAACACCAGGAGGAAATATTTCACTGGATTATCATCTACCAGCCTTGGGGATGGGCCAGTGAATGCCTAAGGCTGGCTAAGCCTTACCTGCTTTCCAGCTCTGTCACCCAGGGTGGCCTTTTGCCCTGTTCTTCCTCCTTGGACATCTGTACTGGAGACCCGAACTATTGCCTCCCCCAGGAAAGGAGCAGGAAGTGATAGGCTCAGGTTCCATGTAGGGAGAGGCAGGAGCAGAATTTAAACCACTCCTCTCTAACTTTCACCTTTTCTACCTACAGAAACAGCCAAATTCATATGGTGCAATGGATGTGGTTGCTTTGGTGATGGTGGTGGTAATATTAATGGAATAATACTGTAAACATTACCCTGTATCTAATATATCATGGATATATTAACAATATATCATGGATAACCACTGTCATGGTCAGGTTCATGTGTCAACTTGGCCAAGTGGTGGTACCTGGTTGTCTGGTTGGGCCAGACTGGCCTGTCTGTTGCTATGAGGACATTTCATAGAATTAAATCATGATCACGTCAGCTGCATCCACAGCTGATTCCATTTGTAATCAGCCAAAGGGAGTGTCTTCTGCAATGAGTGATGCTCAATCTAATCACTGGAAGCCTTTTAAGGAGGATTCAGAAGAGACAGGCTCTCTTTCTGCTTTGGCCAGTGAGCCTCCCCAGTGGAGTTCATCTAGGCCCTCCATGGGAATCGTCAGCTTCATAGCCTACCCTGCAGTTTTTGGACTCTGCATTCCCACGGTTACGTGAGACACTTTTATAAATTTTATATTTATGAATATTTCCTGTTGATTCTGTTTCTCTAGAGAACCCTAACTAATATACCACCAAGACTTATGGTATCTTTTACTTTTTATAGCTTTAATAAAATACTATTCATCAGGTACCCCATGTGACAAAAACAGTTTTATAGTTGTTCTAGTTTGGTAGCTGCTGGAATGCAATATACCAGAAATGGAATGACTTTCAAAAAGGGAAGTTTAATAAGTTGCTAGTTTACAGTTCTAAGGCCGAGAAAATGTCCCCATTAAAGCAAGTCTATAGAAATGTCCAATCTAAGGCATCCAGGGAAAGATACCTTGGTTCAAGAAGGCTGATGAAGTTCAGGGTTTCTCTCTCAAGTGAGAAGGCACATGGCGAACACAGTTAGTTTCTCTCTCATCTGGAAACGCACATGGTGAACAGGGTCAGGATTCCTCTCTCATCTGGAAGGGCACATGGTGGACATGGCATCATCTGCTAGCTTCTTCTCCTGGCTTCCTGTTTCATGAAACTCCCTGGGAGACATTTTCCTCCTTCATCTCCAAAGGCCACTGGCTGGTGGACCTTGCTTCTCGTGGCTATGTCATTCTCTGCTCTCTCTGAATCGCTCATTCTCCAAAATGTTTCCTCTTTTATAGGAAACTTATCAAGACCCACCCAAATGGGTGGAGACATGTCATCACCTAATCCAGTTTAACAACCACTGTTGATTAAATCACATCTCCAGGGAGATGATCTGATTACAGTTTCAAACATACAGTATTGAATAGGGATTGTTCTGCCTTTATGAAATGGGATTTAGATTAAAACATGGCTTTTCTAGGGGACATACATCCTTTCAAACTAGCACAACAGTGAACTGTGGGAGTGTAGGGCTGGGCGCACAAATCTGATGGTGGGGTTAGAGGTGGGGAACTAGAGGAAAGGAAATGATATTTCCCAGGGAAACTGACAAGTTAGCCAACTTCCCGGGTCAATTCCATCTTCTTGGAACCGTGCTGCCATTTCCTGTGAGCCTAAGGCACTTACTATAAAGCACTTCCTACTCACACTGTGGCTACCTTGTAGTCTTTTCTCAGGTATAAATGCGTATAATCTTGTGTTTTTTCCTCAAGTTCTTGGAGAGTGGGGCGGGCCACGGTGGCTCAGCAGGTAAGAACGCTTGCCTGCTGTGCCCGAGGACCCGGGTTCGATTCCTGGTGTCTGCCCATGTAAAAAAAAAAAAAAAAAAAAATTTCTTGGAGAGTTTCACAGTTGTATTCTATCCTGCCACCTACCTGCCCCCTTCTGCTCCAGTACCTGGTTCAGAGAAGGCAGCATTTATGAATCAAATTGGAAATCCATCTCTCCTCTTAAAGGGAGCATCAGAGCTAGAGCTATGTGGTCAGTCCCTGGGCCCCCTGTTCTAGTCTGTCTGGATTTCTGAGTCTGCTTGTGTGGTCAAGGAATGCTACTCGGGAGAGGTCAAAGTTGGTCTGTCCTGGGTTTGACGCTTGGATCTGCTCTATTGGGTCAGTGTCTGGAGTTTTGCACAAAAGGGAATTGAGTTGCAGATCAGATCAGCTGGGAGGTTATTGTGATAGCTCTGGTGCCCCGTGGCCTCCAGGGGCTGGAACCCTGTGGGAGCACATAGCTGGCATTTTTTGTTTGAGATTAGGAAGTTTTTTGCTTCCTCTGTGAAGAAGCTTGAATTCAATGGACTCTTGTGGTAGGATGGAGAATTTTTTTTATTTTTTATTTTTGGTGATAATGAAACAAAGATTTGGCTCCAGTTGTTAGCAGGCCCTCGCAGATGACCTCTCTCTCGTATTTGGTGGAAAGCCATTTTAAGAGCACGTGGCCATATTTTTGTCTGGCATCATCAAGAGTATAAAGAAGCTGTGATTCCAGTTTCAAAGGATTGAGTTTTTATCGTCGTGTGACTCTCCAAAGGCCATCTTTATACAAGAAGCGTCAGAGCCCCATTTCATAGTAAGTTTCTTTTCAGGTTTTGTTTTGGCTGATTCTGTGGTCATCATCACTCAATGTCAGACATCATCCCCAGATGGTGGCTTACATGAGAGCCTTCCCAAGCCTGGGGTCCTGATTGGCAGTGGATCACAGGCTGAGAAGTAGGTCCTTGTGTCTATTTCTTCCTGGGCATCAGTCTGACTCTCTCTGAAATGGGATAATAATCTCTGTCCTCCTTCTCATGCCATGAAGGATGATGGAAGAACCTGCCAGTACAAATTTGAATGAACCTACCTGATTGCAGGCATGGGAGTATGGCTCTCAAACTTAAGCTTGTTTCAGAATCGCCTGGAGGGCTTGTTAAAACAGACTGTTGGCCTCAAAAGTTTCCAGTTCAATAGGTCTGGGATGGGGCTTGAAAGTTTGCATTTATGGCAAGTTCCCAGGTAATGCCAATGCTATCCATGGTCTATACTTTGGGAATTATTTTTCTACAGCCCAAACTCAATAAATCCCAAATATGGAGAGAGGATTAATAAATATTAGAGTATGTTGTCTTTTTCCTTGTTCTCCTTTATCAAGCCCACCTGTTCCCTACCTCTGGGGCCTCAAATAAAACCCTGACCTAAACCAGTGTGATCCAGCTCCAAGGTCCTTTCCTCTAGGAAGCCTTCCAGGATCTCCCAGACTGGATTAGATTCTATAGGTCCTTATACTTCTTTATGGTAGTTACATCATGTTCTAGTTTGTAAAAGCTGCCTGAATGCAATGTACCAGAAATGGGATGGCTTTTAAAAAGGGGAATTTATTAAGTTGCAGTTTTACAGTTCTACGGTCATGAAAATGTCCAAATTAAGGCAAGCTATAAAAATTGTCAAAATAAGGCATCCAGGGAAATAAACCTTGGTTCAAGGAGGCCGATGATGTTCGTGGTTTCTCTCTCAGCTGGAAAAGGCACATGGTGACATCTGCTAGTTTTCTTTCTTCATTTCATAAGTCTTCCCGAGGGTGTTTTCTTTATGTATTTCCAAAGTTTCTGGTTGTGTGGGCTCTGTTGGTTCTGGTGGCTCTAAAGTTTTTTCCAAAATGATTCCCATTTAAAGGGTTCCAGCAACAACCCCACCTTGAATGGGTGGGTCACATCTCCATGGAAATAGTCCAAAAGCTCCCACCTAGCAATACTGAATGTGGGTTAAAGGACATGGCTTTTCTGGGGTACATAATAGCTTCAAACTGGTACACCTCAATTCCTAGTTTATAATTGCAATTTTTTTAATTTATTGAATTCTTTCTTCCCTAGAGACTGCAAGCTCCATGAGGGCAACATTTAAGAATAGTAGGAGAGAAACAAGATGGTTGGGTGGGGAATGGTAATAGTCATCCCTAGGATTGCAGCTCCTTGCCGTAGGGAGGAGGAAGGAGGGTGGTGGCCTGGGACAGTCATTAAGACTTTTGACTCACCAGGTCTGCCTGAGCTGCTGAGCCTGGTTAGGTGTTAAGTCTGCATTCTTTGACCCCCACCCCAGTCCTTGGTAACCTATATTCTAGTTTCTGACTCTGTGAATTTGTACATTCTGATTATTTCATATAAATGAGATCATAAAATATTTGTCCTTTTGTGTCTGCCTTATTTCACTCAACATGATATCATGATGGTTCATTCATGTTGTAGCATATATCAGGACTTCAATCCTTTTTATGGTTGAATAATATTCCATTGCATGGATATACCACATTCTGTTGATCCAGTCTTCCATTGATGGATACTTAGGTTGCTTCCACCTTTTGTCAATTGTGAATAATGCTGCTATGAACATCAGTGTGCAACATCCAAGTTCCTGCTTTCAATTCCTTTGGGTATATACTGTGCTATGGGATTGCTGGGTCATATGATAATTCTATACTTCCTGAGGAACCACCAAACTGTTCTTCAATGCAATTGCACCATTTTACATTCCTACCAACAATGTACTAGTGTTTCTATTTCTCTACATCCTCTCCAACACTTGTTATTTTCCATTTTTCTAATAGTAGCCATTCTAGTGGGGATGAAGTAGTATCTCACTGTGGTTTTGATGGATTTGCATTTTCTTAATGGCTAATGATGTTGACCATCTTTTCATGTGCTTATTGATTATTTGTATATATTCTTTGGAGAAACTTGTATTCAAGTCCTTTGCCCATTTTAAAATTGGGTTATTTGTCTTCTTGTAATTGAGTTTTAAGAATTCTTTGTATATTCTGGATATTAAACTCTTATCAGATGTATGGTTTGCAAGTATATTTTCTCCCATTCTGTAGATTTTCTTTTTACTTTCTTGATGAAGTCCTTTGATGCATAGAGGTTTTAACTTTGTATGAAGTCCCATTTATTTTCTCTCTTGTGGCTGTGCATCTGGTGTAAAGTAAAAAAATCATTGGCTATAAGAGTCATCCCCAAGAGAACCTCTTCTGTTGCTCAGATGTGGCCTCTCTCTCTCAGCCAACATGACAAGCAAACTCACTGCCCTCCCCCTCTCTACGTGGGACATAACTCCCAGGGATGTGGACTTTCCTGGCAACATGGAACAGAAATCCTAGAATGAGTTGGAACTCAGCATCAAGAGATTGAGAAAACCTTCTCGACCAAAAGGGGGAAGAGCGAAATGAGACAAAATAAAGTGTCAATGGCTGAAAGAGTCCAGACAGAGTCGAGAGGTTATCCTGGAGGTTATTCTTATGTGTTAAATAGATATCACCTGTTTAGTTAAGGTGTAATAGAAAGGTTGGAGGGAAGTGCCTGAAAATGTAGAGCTGTGTTCCAGTAGCCATGTTTCTTGAAGATGATTGTATAATGATATAACTTTCATAATGTGGCTATGTGATTGTGAAAACTTTGTGTCTGATGCTCCTTTTATCTACCTTATCGACAGATGAGTAAAACATATGGATTAAAAACAAATAAATAATAGGGGGAACAAATGTTCAAATAAATTTAGTAGATTGAAATGCTAGTGATCAATGAAAGGGAGGGGTAAGGGGTACGGTATGTGTGAATTTTTCTCTGTTTTCTTTTTATTTCTTTTTCTGAATTGATGCAAATGTTCTAAGAAATGATCATGATGAATATACAACTATGTGATGATTGTGAATTATTGATTATATAACAAGAACAGAATGATCATATGGTAAGAATGTTTGTGTTTGTATGTGGTTATGTATCTTTAAAAAAAATCATTGACTAAAGTCCCTTGAGGGATAGGAAAAAGAAATGAAACTATTAAACTTTACCAACTGAGGAAACCTTAGGTACTCTGAAGTCAAAAGGCAAACCCTGGATCTTGAGGCTTGCTCTTGTGAAACTTGTTTATGTAGTGGACAAGCTAAGCCTACCTATAGTCATGCCTAAGAGTTACTTCCAGGAGACCTCTTTAGTTGCTCAGATGTGGCCCCTCTCTCTCTAAGCCAAACTCTGCAAGTAAAATCATTACCCTCACTCCTACATGGGACATGACATCCAGGGGTGAAAGTCTCCCTGGCAATGTGGGATATCACTCCCAGGGATGAGCCTGGACCTGGCACCATGTGATCGACAACGCCTTCCTGACCAAAAGGGGAAAAAGAATTGTAACAAAATAAGGTATCAGTGGCTGAGAGAGTTCAAATAGAGTTAAGAGGCTATTCTGGAGGCTACTCTTACACAAGTTTCACCTACATATTGCTATTTATCATTGTTTGCCAAAACAAGATCATTCCTGCTAACATTAAAGAACACCTACAGCTCTATCTGAGATTCTACAAAAGTTCCATCACTATGATTACTTTCCAGAAACCTAAAACCGCCAGATAGGGTCCTAGGTCAGGTAAGTCCTGAAACCCAGAGGGGCCAGCCTCTCCAGAACATCAGCTAGTTCCATGCCCCTATCCCATATTATTGACACCCCTTTCTAACATGAAAAAGTCACAGTGGCCACAGCACAAATACCCCTAAAGATGGTTAAAAGATCAAAGGAGAAGGAGGAGTTATAACAGAGAGGACAGGATTCAACAAATGAGTATGACTGCTGAATTATTATACTGATATTTCTTTTAGTCTCCAGTGTCTTGGAGCAGTTAGAAGGAAAAACCTAAAATTGTGGAACTATAACCCATACCAAACTCTGAAATTTGTTCTATAACCAATTGCTGTGGTGTACTTTGAAATTTATTGCTTTTTTGTATATATGTTATATTTCACAATTAAAAAAAAATAAAACAACATTGCCTAATACAAGGTCCTGAAGACATTTCCCTATGTTTTCTTCTAGTTTTTGTTTATATATTTAGGTCTTTTATCCATTTTGAGTTCATTTTTATATGTGGTGTGAGGTAGGGTCCACTTTTATTCTTTTGCATATAGAGATCCCATTTTCCCAGGACCATTTGTTGAAGAGACTATTCTTTCTTCATTGAGTAGATTTGATACCCTTGTCAAAAATAAATTGAAATTTATATTTTGACTAGTGCAGTTCCTAATATAACTTATGTGGACAGCTTAATTGAACACCATAAGTACATGGAACCTTGAGTAAGGCATAAGATTTTGTAGGTTTGTCCAGAGTGATGCCCCAATAAATCCCAGAGTAGTTTGAACAGTGAGTAAAAAAGTATTTGCAAAGTCCCCTTGGGGAAATGGTGAGAAAGAGGGAAAATTCAACTTCCCCAAGTGGAGAATTCTTGATATTCTCACAGGCAGTGGGGGCAACCAAAGCAATGGGGTTTGTTCACATGAAACTTAACACTGCAAAGGATAGGTCAAGCCTACTTAAAATTAGGCCTAAGAGTCACCCCCAAGAGACCCTCTTTTGTTGCTCAGATGTGGTCTCTCTTTCCAGCCAACACAACAAGCAGACTCACCGCCCTCCCCCTCTCTACATGGGACATGACTCCCAGGGATGTAGACCTTCCTGGCAAAGTGGGCAGAAGTTCTAGAATGAGCTGAGACTCAGCATTAAGGAATTGAGAAAACTTTCTCGACCAAAAGCAAGAAGAGAGAAATGAGACTAAATAAAGTGTCAGTGGCAGAGAGATTTCCAACAGAGTGGAGAGGTCATCCTGGAGGTTATTCTCAGGCATTATATAGATATCTCCTTTTCAGTTTAAGGTGTATTAGAGAGGCTAGAGGGAAATGCCTGAAACTGTAGAACTCTGTTCCAGTACCCATGTTTCTTTCAATTGTATAATGATATAGCTTTCGCAATGTGACTGTGTGATTGTGAAAACCTTGTGTCTGATGCTCCTTTTATCTACGGTATGGACAGATGAGCAAAACATATGGATTAAAAATAAATAACTAATAGTTAAAATGTTAAAATCATTGTAACGCATTAAGTAGATATCACCTTGTTATTCAAGATGTAGTGGAGAGGCTGGAGGGAACTGCCTGAAAATGTAGAGCTGTATTCCAGTAGCCATGTTTCTTTTTTTAAGTTAATTATTTATTAATTAAAAAAATTAACAACAAACAAAAACATCATGTGATCATTCCATTCTAAATATATAATCAGTAATTCACAATATTGTCACATAGTTGCATATTCATCAATTCTTAGAATATTTGCATCAATTCAGACAAAGAAATAAAAGACAACAGAATAAGAAATAAAACGAAAACAGAAAAAAATATATTATACATACCAACTCCTTACCCCTTGCTTTCATTGATCACTAGCATTTCAAACTAGATTTATTTTAACATTTGTTCCCCCTATTATTTATTTTTATTCCACATGTTCTACTTGTCTATTGACAAAGTAGATAACAGGAGCATCAGACACAAGGTTTTCACAATCACACAGTCACATTGTGAAAACTATATCATCATACAATCATCATCAAGAAACATGGCTACTGGAACACAGTTGTACATTGTGCTGGTTTGAAAGGAAGTATGCCCCCTAAGAAAAGCCATGTTTTAATATAAATCCCATTTCATAAAAGTAGAATAATCTCTACTTAATGCTGTATGTTTGAAACTAATGAGATCATCTCCCTGGTTGATGTGATTTAGTTAAGATTGCTTGTTAAACTGGATTAGGGGATGACATGTCTCCACCCATTTGAGTGGG
>PVIY010015471.1:0-53799 GCA_004026745.1 Myrmecophaga tridactyla | reverse complement strand
TTCAGCCATGGTTCCCCAACAATGCTGGGGACAAAGTATCATCATCATCGGTTTGGGTATGGTCTGTCCTGGATCACAGTCCCCTCTGCCTGTGGAACCTACAGAACAAATTATCTGCTTCCAATGGCCAGTGGAGGGACAGGCATAGGGTAAACATTCCCATTCCCATAGGGAGAAATGGGAAAGGAAACAGGGTTCAGGGTCCCAAAGAATTCTAAAACCCAGTGGGACAGATGTCATTAGATTTCAAAATCTGAGAGTCATCTATGGAATGACGTTTTGTCCTCTGGGCCTGATGAAGCAGCACCCTCACCCCTTCCAAAATTTGTGCAGTGGCCCTGCTCTCCCCAAAAGTGGGGGCACAGCTCCACTATCTCTGAGCCCTGGGATGGGGGCACTGTTCCCGAAAATCAGGGTAGATGGCCTGCCCTCCCCACGTGCCTGGGAAGACTCACCATTTCCCCACAGGTGGATGGACCTGCTCTCTTGGTCTGAGAAGACACCTCCCATCCTCAGCTCCCAGGCTCTGCCCTTGAAGTGATTCTTCTTTCAATTTGCACCTTCTCTGCCCCTTTTAGTCCAGTCTGGCAGTGGTTCCATTCATACAAATTATGCAGAAAACTAATTGGCCTTGCATGTAGTTCACAGGCGTCCAAACCATCAGATGATAGAGCCTTCATGGATCTTTCCTGGATAACTGTATTCTCAATCCTGACTTCCCCAAAATGGCTGCTTGGTTCCATGTTCAGTCAAGTCCCCACATGGAGCACTCTTCACTGGGACTTGCTTATCAGAGGCTCAGAATTTTCCAAATCAGATTTTGCTGTCTTTGTGCCAAGGAGTTCAGTTCTCAGATTAACCCTTTCCTCTTGCATGTTACTATAAGCTGCAAGGAGTGCAGACTACACTTTCCACATTTAACCTGAAAATCTCTTCGGCTAAGTATCCAAACTGATCACTTTCAAGTTCTGCCCTCCATGCAACATCAGAACTCAGTGTCATCAAGTTCTCTGCAACTTTAAGACAAGGACTTCCTTCCCTCCAGTTTCCAGTAACACATCCATTGTTTCCTTCTAAGGCCTCATTGGAAGTATCTTTAGCATCTATATTTCTACTAACAGTCTCTGCAAAGAAGTCTGGGCTCTTTCTGTGAAGTGCCTCCCAGTTCATCCAGCTTCTACCAATTACCCAATTCCAAAGCCGTTTCCTCATTTTTGGTATTTGCCATAGTAGCACCCAACCTCCTGTTCCCTGAAATGGTTCAGTTTAAACAATGGGAGTTTATTCACCCATGATTTTGAGGCTGGGAAAAGGTCCAAATCAAGGCATCACGGGAACGCTTTCTCCCCGAAGGCGGTGGGATTCTGGACTGGCTGCTGGTGATCCTTGGCTCCTCTGTCACATGGCACGGCATATGGAGGTATCTCCTGGTCTCCTCCTTCTCTTCCAGCTCTTGCTTCCTGTGACTCTCTTTGTCTGAATTTCACTCTCTTACAAAGGACTGTAGCACCAGGATTGAGACCCATCCTCAATGAGGTGGGCCACGCCTTCACTGACGGAGCCTCATCTAAAGGTCCTACCTACAATGGTTCACACCCACAGGGATGGATTAGATTTAAGAAGATGTTTTCTTGGGGTATATACAGCTTCACACCACCACAGTATCTAAAAGAAAACAAACACTGTTAACGGTGGTCATATTGGGAAAGCAGCACTAAGGATGAGGATGGGGTGGGGTTGACCACTGCTGATTTTCATCGTACAGTACTCCCTTCTGTACTTTGAGAGTTTTAAATCCTTTTCGTTGATAAAATTTAGAAAGACTATCTTGCACAGAAAGCAAATATATGATCTAGAATATATCTTTGAGAGTGATCTACAAATAGCCTATCAAGGTGTCTTCTAATTGTGGACTAGGAAGGAAAAATGGTATTTTCTTTGTCTGTTTTGTCACTATTGGTAGCAATGTGAAATTGTAGTCAAAGAGCATTCATTGGGCAACAAATATGCTGAACTTCTAGGTTCTGTAGGGCATACAAAGTTGGCTGCAATTTGTTCCTGGGCTTCAAACATGTTACTGTCTAGTTGAGGGCAATAGACATGGTTAAGATGTAAGTACAGAGAACAAGGAACTCATATTTTCTGTCTCCTCCACTGTGTGCTAGGTATTTTACCTACCCTATTTTTTATAGTAATGTGTACCATAGAAAAGATAAGAATAGGTTGTTGTGTGGGTTCAGTGGATAGAAAAATGGCATTTAACTGTCATGGTCAAGAAATGCTTCATGAAGCAAAAGGTATTTGAGGTGGGCCTTGAAAGTAGGAAGATTTCTATAGGCAGAGGCATTGACATATTTGCTGCTAGAAAAACTCATGTTTCGCGCTCTTTTTGTTGTTGTTCCTCTTAAATATAAGCATTTATATATAAATAGAATGCAAATCTGAGATGTGCAAGCTAGATGCAAATCTGAGATGATTTTAAAATTTTGTTTGCTCAGCTGGAAGATCTTTTAAATGTAAGTGCTGTTTTTAAGGTTACATTGATTTGAATTACTTTCAACTGTACTGAGAATCATGATTAAGAGAAGAATATAACATGTCCTAACCATCAAGAATAAGAAAAGATTAAGGCAAATTTGGATGTCACATGAATTTGTGTAGATATTTTTTATCTTTAAAAATTGTTCAGTATGTTTTACATGTTTTTAGGAATCTATGTAGCTTCCCTCTTTAATGTAACTTATTTCCTTGGGTTGCACTTAGTTGCATATCAACTCTTGAAGCTCAATTGGCTTATATTTTATTTTAAAGAATCTTTAGTTGAAATCATGCCATTCTCATCATCTTGCCTAGTTTTTCAGAGCTTTATGCTTTACCCAAAGGCAGAGGAATCCATGACATGGAAAGAGCTCAGAGTATATTTTTGAGAGTAATCTACAAAAAGTTAAATAATCTCAACTTATTAGAAATAACATAAAAAAACCTATAATAATTAATAAATACATAAGTAAATAATCAAAAGTACAAAGTAGACATTCGACTTTTTTTTAGCCTCCTTCATTTGGTCAGTGTGTGCCAAAGGTGACAACTGTGCTAAAGGATTCATTTGAAAACAGCCTTGCTCAAGGGTCACTCTCCATTTACAAAAGTTTCTAAACGTCCTTGTTTTACATTATCCCTGTTCTGTCACATTAGACTAATGAATGGCTTACTGGCAGGATCCAGACCATTATATTATACTCTATGAAAGTTTATTTTTTCTATTTCTTTTAGGGCAGTGGAAGAAAAAAACCTTATCTATCAGGGAATCTAAATATATTCTTGATGCTTAACTAGATGTTGCCTCTTGTAGTTTGGGGCTCTTTGATTTATTTATTTTGCAAGCTGCATTAATTTAGAAAATCTTTTATATTAACTTGATTATTTCATATCTGCGGTTTAATGTCTGTAGACTTTATGTTTTAAGTTTGATCCTGAACTCTAAATTCTTGGTTATTATCCTACTCTTTATAGTTATAAAAGTGACTTGAAAGTTTTAAAAATATTTTATGTTTACTGGGAAAAACATAGAAAAGATCAAGACTAAAACAAAATGTATCCATTAGCTCAGAGATCACTTTTATACCCTTTTGAAGAATTTTCTTCCTGTTACTTTTTTTTCTGGTAATATAATTGGCTGGATGTTTTAAAATATACTTCAGGTGTATTTACAACTCTGTCCTTCTAGCTATCTTCCTCACTTTTTTCATTATATTTTGAGCATTTCCCCCATGTCATTCAATATTCTCTAATTTTAAGGCAGAATTTAATGACCTGAATGCCTCCTTTATGCTACTTCTTTTACTTCTTATACTGTCTTCCAGCTTTAAAAAATTATTTAAAACCTATACAATTTTAGTCATTAAATCATAGTTATTTAGTATTCATAAGTATCTGACTATGACAAATACCAAATAAATAAATTAAGCTGCTTTTTAGTAGTCTACTTAGGGAGCCATTTGCTTCTTAGGTTAAATAATGTTTTTTCCCTGACCTGAAGTAATAGAACATGGAAATATTTGATAAATCCAAACACTAGCCTGAATTTGTGACTGCTTGGATCTGGGTGGAATGAAGGATTAGTTACGAGCAAGTCCGGGTCTCCGTCTTGACCACTAGTAGGAACTACCATGTGACTTGGGCAAATCACTGCATGTCATTGACCCTCCCTTTCCAGTGGCAGTCAAGATGACATGAACTGATAAATGCAAAATGAATATTGCACAGCCCATAGGGGTATCGGGTATGCTTGCTAATTTTCACGTCCTTGATATCACTATGAGGTTGGCTCCTGAACAGAATAAAAGAGACTAGCCTTTGGCAGGGTTGAAAAGCATCAAAACTTTTCCCTACCCATTTGAAATAACTGGCATGGATGAAAACTTGAATAACCCATTTTAATCCTGGACCTGCAGAAAGCCATCTTTATTCTGTCCAATCTGAGGAGTTGAGTCCCCCAGGTAACTTCAGACTTTGCAGCGGGACAGCTGCGAGCTGTGTTTGGAAAGCTCACCGCTGCATGTGCGGTTCCATCGGTTCCACTGTCAGGACGCTGGGCTTCCTGGGAGCTGGCTGGGGCTTTCTCCTCGTTACTCAGTAGCCACATATTCTCTGTATAAATGCTACTGTTGCTTTCATATTAGTATGGGGATAATAGTCATGGCTTCCATTTATCAAGTGTATGTGACAGCCAAGAACTTTGCAGCATTATCTCACCTAACCCTCCTGGCTCCTTGGCCAGACTGTCATCATCCCGCTTTCATTCGTGAGAAGGCTCAGGTTTAGAGAGGATCCCTGTCAACAAATGAGAGTGTGAATGTTGGTGTGTCTGACTCCAGAATCTGAGCCTGCAGTATAGCTAAAGTGTGACGCGTTTGTTTCACAATTACTGTGCAGCCTTGTGCACTCCCTCAGCTTACATTTGCCGAGACCCACACCCTCTTCTCAGTTCCAGGTCATAGCGTGAAAAGTTCCTGCGCTCTGGAAGCCTCCCTTCTTATAGCAAGTCACTTGTGTCTGGTTCCCTCCTGTGACAGCTCTCTCTGTAAGGCTGCTCTTATTCTTGAGTTTTAGGGCTGTAACCTAAATGTTATCCACAGCTAAGAATAAGGAAGGATTATTTCTACAAACGTTTGGAAGTTAGAGCATTTATTTTAGCACTGGCTTTTAGCCGCCCCTGCCCCTCCCCCCCACCAGACCCCTAAAAACTGGAGATGCTCTCGGTAGGGGGTAACTTCCTGTAGCATTTAGAGGCTTATTACTGTTAATGATAGAGATATTTTTTACATCGTGGCTTCTTTGTTTTCCATAAATGTTCTAAAGGAATGGCATTAAAAACATCTACCTTTCTTTAGAATAGATCAAAACTTTATCAGGCAAGTCTTGTGAAAGAGGTTCAGTTATTCCATGGAATAAATAAAAAGATTCTGGAATAATTGAAAAGTAAATAATGTAATGGGAGAGTCCAATTTTGAGAAAAAAGTATAGCAATACTTATTGTTCTGTGACATCCAGAATATTAAATCCTTCCCTAAGAATAAATTATTACAGTTTTAAGGAAGATTGTATCATAAAGTGTTTGTACTGGGTGTCACTTTTTATCCATGTGGAAGTTGGAGATAGTTTTCTTTGCCCTTGGATAGAGGCTAAGCTGTCATATTCTTCATCCAGAAATTACCAATAAATACTCTGAAATGGCATTGTTAAAAAAAAAATAGAACACAGTTTTCGCATTGGAAATACAATTGACAACGGAACCTCTGGTTCTAAAAGAAGCAAATGGCTACTAACATCCCTTTTTTTTTTTAAGTAATTTGTCCGAGAGGGAGGATCATTGGCAAACCAGCTGGCTGTTCACTTTGGATGCTGACATTGTTTCTCCTTGCACCCTGATACTTGGATTCTCTGATAATCAGTGCAAACTCCATGAATATCTTTCGTTTCTCTAGAGGGAGTTGTGGATTTGCAAAGCTACCAGCTGGATATGCAAATACTACCTGACGGCCCAAAGAGTGATGTGGACTTTTCAGAGATTCTTAATGCAATACAAGAAAGTAAGTCTCTCAAATTTTAAATTCACCATGAAAGGAGAAACTGTAATAATCCTTGCGAGGGGTATTCAAACCAGAAACCTTGGATGCTAGTCTTAAAATAAATAAATAAAATGATTTCTTTAAAAAGATACCATGAGAAATTATTTTGAGATAGGAATAGATCTTAATAAAATGGGGTTTAATTTGTGAAATGGCACCATATCATACTGGGGTGTTTGAAGATGCCTAGTGTAAAAACTGTAGTGGAATTATATACTCTGCATATTTCGCATGCTATAACATTAACAAAATCTTTGGGTATTGTTTTTTCTTTTTTTTTTTTAAGATTCTTTGATTAATCATAATCAAACCAAAAAAAGTGTCAGAAACCAGAATACTGTTCCTCCACTCAAATGTAAAGAGTAAGAAATAAATGTTGATAGAGTAAATTGAAATCAGACATTTATTCTCTAACGCGAGTGTCTGGAGTCATTGATGATTGGCCAAGTCCCAGAAGTTTACCCTACTTTTCTGAGCATTCTGATTAATCAAGGTTTGGACTTCTCACACTATTTTATTTGTGTTTTATAGTTTTCACTTAGAATAGTATCATAATCTGTACATTTACCCGTTAGAAATTTGCATTGCGTATGAGTGATATACTGAGTGATTAACATTTGTGTTATCAAGCTCTACTTCTAGATAATGGTGCCTCTCCTGAAATATCAAATGCTATTGTCTAGGATTGGATTGGAGGGATTTAGTTTTGAAAAGCGTTATATAAAGAACCACTGCGTTATTTGGGTTCTCTCAGTTTTGAGACATTGCATGTCTCCATGTATTTTTTTATGAAGAATTTAAAGCATTTTTATAGCTGCTATCCCCATTTGTCATTATGGTGTCTTCTTGACCTTATGGGAGAATCAATATCTCTGCTTTACAAGTGGAATAATTGAGAGTGGAAGAAATTAAGTGACAAGGTCACACGATAAACAATTCAGGCCAGAGCAGATTTAAGGCGCTCTTATTCTTCATTTAATTCCTTCATGAAAATGCTCAGTACAGAATTTAAGCACACTGAGTTGAAAGAGCCTGAAATTGATGATGAGGCTACTTTTCCTGAAGAATGTAAGAGGAGCAGTTATTTGTTCTGGTTGGACAATCCCTTCATATTAGGTTAATGAATAAATGAGAAAAAAATTTCCCCAGAAGAATCAAAATCAAATTAATAGAATTGAAAAGAAAGTAACTTTATGAGGAAAGTTTTAAAATTATGCAGTTATTTCATTTCACTTGAAAGATGACAGATTATGCAATGCTTAAAAGGATTTTTTAAAATTTTCAATAAAGGATAGAAATTGGCTTCTATACAAGCATTGGGGAAGAACTTAAATCTTTTTAGGGCTGGAGAACTTATGTCAAAATGACCTAAGTGCTTAATAGGGACTAATTTTGTAGTTGTTTTTATTGGGAGATCTCAAAGATACATCTGTGTATTTATGCTAACTCTTCTGTAGTTTTGAATGGTAGCTTCTTTATGAACAGATAAAAAAGTACAAGTTTATGAAGTGTAAGCTTAAATATGAGAAAAAGTATTCACTTTTAAAATGCCAGTCAAGTTTTTTGTAGGTTTGTAAATTGTTTATGCTTTGGAACTAACTGATTTATTATCTTGTTGAAATAAAAGGTATTATGCCGAGTAGATTTGTGATGCTGTCTCTCCTTCTAAGTCATTTCTGGTGGGAAATATTTAGGCCGTTCATCTACCTTCAGTCTTTACCTAAATTCCAGATGTAATCTAAGTATTTAACTCATTCTTTGTAAACAAAACAAAACACGGACGTTGGTTCTTGAAGGGACTGTACCTTAGATCATTGCCTATAGAAAGTTTCAAAAGGGTTACTTCAAACATCAGTGTCACTCCTTCTGTCCTCCACACATTTCTATTGAGATTACCAAGTTGATGGAAAAATTTCAGTTTTCTTAGAATTTTGTGACCATATATGTTTGACCTTCAAGATGAAGCCAGAAGTCTGTGTGTGTGCATGGGTGTTTGTTTCAAACTTTACTGTATTTGTTTGAAATGTTTGTTTCAAACATTACTTATACAATGGCCAGCCCACGTGTTTTCACATGCTATCTATTGTCATCCAAACAACCAGAACTAATAAGAAATACTAATTTCTCCACTTTACAGTTGAAAAAAGCCGAGTCTATCTCCCAAACACTGTATGGTCAATATGTGATGGAGTCAATATTTAACATTGGGTCAGCCCTTGTTCTGCTAAATAAAAATGACTAGGAAAAATGAACTATCTTGGAGTTTTTAAATCTTATATTGCTACATCTTGATGCAAGAATGTCTCCACCATTCTTCTACATTATAAAATATGTTTATGTGTCTTTCCTGTAGTGCCTATTCCCTAAGCACAGCCTTGTCTGTTCACATGAAGCCATGTCAGGTTGGCTGGTGTGCCCGTCGCTTGTCAGTGTCAACGATAACGATGTACAGCATTTAAGAGTGAAAAAAAGTTGTCTTATCCATCTGTCCATCTGTCCATCTTCCCTTCACATATCTGGGGAGTAGCTGTCATGTGCCTGGCACAATACTAGGCACAGTACTTTAAGCGGTGATGACATAATTTGGTGCAAGCTCCAATCCAGATCACATCCTGTCCTTGTTCAAAGTGAGAACAACTCACTCGCTTTCTGAGACAAGGCCACTTATAAGTGGCAGTTTAATGCATGAGTGTGTTTATTTGCGTGCATGTGTGCTCCCTTGATGTTGTCTTTCCCTCCCTCTCCCTCCTCACCCTTCCCTCCTCACCCTTCACTCCCCACCCCAGATGGCAGCCAGGTCCCTGGACCTCCTTTGATTAAGCAGTTTTTTATTACCTAAAATTCCTGGCTTTTGTTTTCGGAAAGCCTGAGCTTCAGAGGGGCTGATTGTTGGATACCATGAGAAGAAGCAAAGAGGGAGACTGAGGGATATCCTAAGAGCGACTCCTGCAAAGGGTCATGCAGAGGCAGCGTGGTTTCTGGTGGGATGGCTGGAAAGGAGGACATGGCCACACCGTGTTCCCGGGAGGCTGCACCTGAGGGCATCTGAGCTCCAGTCACAGCAGAGATTTCCAGTCCTAGGACGTGGTGAATCCTCTGGAATTCAGGGAACTTTGAAGACACTGGAAAGGTGACAGTCTGTCTTCCTGTTTCTTTGAGGTATGCTCAGTACCTCAAACATGGAGTATAGTGGCCAATCAATAAGTATTGGGTGAAAACGTGAGTGAATGAGCACACTTGGAAAGTGGGCGGCACAGCAGTAGCTGATAAAGCTTGGAAACTGCTCTTTCCCCAATCCCCGGGTCCCCCGCACAATCCTGGATACACGAGGTAGGACAGTGATGTGTCAGTGATGACAGGAAGCAGATCGCCCAGCAGCCCAGCGGGATGGGCTCGCAGAGCAAACTTAACTTGTGTCATCATGACAAAGTCACAGGTAATTCTTACTCTTGACTGAGTTTGCTTAGTAAGATATTCAAAAAGATTTACACCGGTGTAAATTTACAGTGTAAAGATTTAGCACGCTTGCTTTATTACATGCAATTATATCGTTTATAACTTTAAAAACTACATTTTAACCACCAGAATTTTAATATCTGGGCTTTTTTTTTTTTTGAGAAATAAACGTTGTTAAATCTTTCATCCTGAATTAGATTGAGAGCCACGTCCCTGAGGTCTGTGGTCCGAGAAGCAGGCGCATTTGCGTGTCCCCGCACAAGCGTTTGTCACGTTAGCAGGCTGTGGTGAAATACACAGAGAAGTGCGCATCCAGGGGTTCCGCTGAGCCTTTTATTTCTTGCTGTAACCAGGACCGCGGGGGTTGGCGCGCTGTGGGCTTGTCATCCTGTGGCCTGAGCTCTGCGCCTGTCCATGTCCTGGGCGAACCGTGTGACTGTAGCTGCAGAGCTGCTGCTCTGGGCTGCGGTGACACTTGGTCGTTTCTTACTGATACTGAGCGAGTTCTTTTGAACCCAATTCCTTGAGCCCTGGTTTCCAGTTTTATTTTTAACCATTACCGTCAGAGGGGAAGACGGGGCAAGATGGAGGGGGGCCTGATATATATGAAGCATATAATCTTACCCAGCAGCTCTGGTTGACCTTTTACCTGTATTCTTTTATTGCACCTGTATGTGCCACAGTCTTCACACCTGTAAAAGGGACATAGCTATAGTAAACGCCCTTCGGGTAGGGCCGGGTGTGGGCAGTGCTGTCCAGGTGGGCCTCCGCCTCCCGCTTCACTCCTTGCAGGGCTGCGGGCGGTAAATGGCAGGGTCCTATGCAAAAGACGAAGACGTTAGAGCTTGAAGAAGGTACCAGGCCAGCGCTGTCTCAGTCCAAAGCTCTGCTGTTTATGGCAGAGGACATACGGCCAGCCGGCTTCCAAGGTCCTTGCTGACTCCACTGACCTCGTTTCATGGTGTGAAAACACCTAGTCTAGGCCCATGGTTCTTCTCTAAATGCCGTCCGCAGGGTTGGGCAGAAGGTACCTTCGTCATCTGCCCCGCAGAAGCAGCCAAGGTGTCCACCTTTTCTCAAGAAGGACGCAGTCGCACGGGAAGCTCTGCCCGAGAAGCGCGGCGTCCCGGGAACAGTCAGTCTCCTGGCCCCGCAGGGGGTGTGCTGGGGGGACCCCGTGCCTGGGCTCTGTCCTGGGAACATCATTACCGTTGAGCCGGAAAGTGCCATTGAGTGATTTTTTTAAAGGGTCACACATTTTTAAAAATTTCCTGGTTATTTTTTTAATGGTTGGTTTTATTTTGTTTTTGCAGATGCATATGTTAGATCTTAAAGATATAGATTCCTGCTGTCAAATCCGTAGCAATTAGAAACCCAGCTTTCTATTTTTGTTGTCATCCACTTATATTATTTTACCTTTTAGAAACATTTTTATTTAGGAAAACAAACAATACACTTAGAACCACCAAAAATGGATATCTGAGTTAGCTTAACCATAGTCATATTTCAATAAAGTATCCAAATAATCATTGTAAAGCCTGTGTTTGTACAGTAAGTTTCATAAGCCAATTTAAAATTAAGGCAACAAGGAAAAAATCTAGAAATGCAGACAGCAAAGTTCTTAAATTCTAAGCATTAAACACTAACTTAAATACCACTTGATCAGCTGTCAAAACTGTGTGCTCTTAAAATATCAAGTAGAAAATTATTATAAATATGTACATTGCTATATTAATGACCTATGTTACTAAACATTTTCCTGATTTCAGGAAAATATGAAGATACAAATAATTTTACAATTAAGATATGAAACTCTCAACTATTAAAATGAATATCTTAGCTTATCCATAGGCATATTTAAATAAAACATCTAAGTAATCATTGTAAAGCCTGTTTGTACAATATGTTTCATAAACCAATTTAAAATTAAAGCAAAGAAGGAAAAAAATCTATAGATACAGATATCAGAGTTTCCTAGATACTGAATATTAAACACTATCTTAAATACCATTTAAGATATACCATTGGATTAACTATCAAAACTATGTGTGTTCTCAGAATATCAAGTAGAAAGTTATTACAAATATCAACTTTGCTATAGTAGTGAGCTATATTCCTAAACATTTTCAAATTTTTGATTTCAGGAATTTATTTTATCTAATATTATTATAGTTGCCTATAGTTTTTTACCTTTTTTTGGTAAAATATAACAGATTATATATATGTACACACACACACACATACACACACAAAGAAAAGAAAGAAAAAAGCAGTAATTTTCAAAGCACACTTCAACAAGCAGCTACAGACCAGGTCCCAGAGTTTGTCATGGGTTACCATTT
This sequence comes from Myrmecophaga tridactyla, assembly GCA_004026745.1. Taxonomy (NCBI): domain Eukaryota; kingdom Metazoa; phylum Chordata; class Mammalia; order Pilosa; family Myrmecophagidae; genus Myrmecophaga; species Myrmecophaga tridactyla. Next base: position 41,870 of record PVIY010015471.1, on the reverse strand, counting down.
CCTCATCTCAAATTTTCCCTTCTAGCTGCACCAAAACACTGGAGACGTTACCAGAGTCAAAAATAACAGAATCATATAGTTTCTGTCCTTTTGTGTCTGACTTGTTTCAGCATTATGTCCTCAAGTTTTGTCCACATCATATGTTTCAGGACCTCATCTCATCTTACTGCTGCATACTTACTATTCCATCATGTATGTGTACAGACCACATTTTGTTTATCCACTCATGTGTTGATGGGCACCTGGATTGTTTCCATCTCTTGGCATATGAGAATAATGCTGCTATGAACATTGGTTTGCAAATGTCTGTTTCCATCACCGTCCTCAACTCCTCTGGGTATATACAGAGTATTGGTATTGCTGGGTCATAGGGCAACTGAATATTTAGTTTTCTAAGGAATCAGCAAACTGACTTCCACAGTGGCTGAACCATTTATACATTCCCACCAACAGTGAATAAGTGTTCCAGTTTCTCTACATCCTCTCCAACATTTATTGTTTCCTATTTATTTAATAGCAGCCATTCTTATAGGTGTGAGTTGATGTCTCATTGTTCTTAATTTGCAGTTCCCTTATAGACAATGAAGAAAAGCAACTCTTCATGTGTTTTTAGCCTTTTGTATTTGTTCTTCAGAAAAGTGCCTATTCATTTCCTCTGCCCATTTTATAATTGGGTTGTTTGTTCTTTTGTTGGTGAGTTGTGTAATTTCTTTATGTTCACAGGCTATCAAGCCATTATCCAATATGTGGTTTCCAAATATTTTCTACCATTGAGTTGGCTGCCTCTTCACCTTTTTATCAAAGTCCTTTGAGGCACAGAAGCTCTTGATCTTAAGGAATTCCCATTTGTCTATTTTTTTCTTCTCAGCTTGTGCTTTAGGTGTAGAGTTTAAGAAGCTACCTCCTATTACTAGATCTTGAAGATGTTTCCCTACATTTTCTTCTAGAAGTTTTATGGTACTGGCTCTTACATGTAGGTCTTTAATTCATTTTGAATTAATTTTTGTATATGGTGTAAGGTAGGGGTCTTCTTTCATACTTTTGGCTTTTGAAATCCAGTTCTCCCATACCCATTTATTGAAAAGACTATTCTGCCCCGATTCAGTATATTTGGGGGCCTTATTGAAAACCAAATGTCCATAAATTTAGTGGCCAATCTCTGCACTCTCAATTCTATTCCACTGGTCATTCCTTCTATCTTTGTGACAGTACCATGCTGTTTAGACCACTATGGTTTTATAGTAAGCTTTCAAGTCAGGATGTGATAGTCTTCCCACTTTGCTTTTCTTTTGTAGGATATCTTTAGCTATTTAGTGTCTATTTCCCTTCCATATAAATTTGATAATCAGCTTTTCCAAGTCTTCAAAGTAGGTTGTTGAGATTTTTATTGTATTGCATTGAATCTTTAGGTCAGTTTAGGTAGAATTGATATCTTGACAGTATTCAACTTTCCTGTCCATGAGCAGGGCATATCTTTCCATCTATTTATGTCACTTTTTATTTCTTTTAGCATTTTTTTGTAATTTTCTGTGTATAAGTCCTTGACATCCCTGGTTCAGCTTATTCCTAGATACCTAATTCTTCTGGTCATTATTTTGAATAGAATTTTTTTCCTTAGCTGTCACCTCGGATAGGTCATTGAGTGTGTATAGAAACATTACTGATTTTTGTACATTAATCTTGTATCCTGCCACTTTGATGAATTTGTTTGTTAGCTCAAGTAGTTTTACTGTAGATGTCTCAGGATCTTCTAAATATAGGGTTGGTGTCTTCTGCAAATAATGAAAGTTTTACTTCTTCCTTTCCTATTTGGATGCCTTTTATTTTTCTCCTGTCTAATTGCTCCAGCCAATACTTCTAATACAATGTTGAATAATAATGGTGACAAGGGACATTCTTGTCTATTCTCAATCTTGGGGGAATGCTTTCAGTTTCTCACCATTAAGTATGATGGGGTTTTCATATATGCCCTTTATGATAATGAGAAAGTTTCCTTCGATTCCTAACTTTTGAAGTGTTTTTAACAAAAAGGATGCTGGATTTTGTCATATGCTTTTCAGCATCAATTGATATGATCATGTGATTTTTTTTCCCTTTCAATTTGTTAATGTACTGTATTATGTTAATTGGTTTTCTTATGATGAACCACCCTTGCATTCCTGGTATGAATCCCACTTGGTCATGATGTATAATTCTTTTAATGTGGCTTTGGATGTGATTTGCTAGTATTTTTTTAAGAATTTTTGCATCTATGCTCATTAAGGAGGTTGGTCTGTAGTTTCCTTTTCTTGCATCGTCTTTATCCAATTTTGGTATTAGAGTGATGTTAGCTTCATAAAATGAGTTAGGTATCATTCCTTTTTCCTCAGTTTTTTGGAAGAGTTTGAACAGGATTGGCATTAGTTCTTTTTGAAGTGTTTGATAAAATTCTCCAGTGAAGCCATCTGGTCCTGGGTTTTTTGTATATGTGGGAAGGTTTTTAATGACTGATTGAATCTCTTTACTTGTAATTGGTTTGTTGAGATCTTCTGTTTCTTCTCGAGTTAGTATAGGTAATTCATGTGTTTCTAGAAATTTGTCCATTTCATCTCCATTAGACAATTTACTGGCATATGGTTGTTCATAATATCCTCTTAATGATTTTAAAATTTCTTTGTTATCTGTGGTAAAATCCCTCCTCTCATTTCTGATTTTGTTTATTTGTGTCCTCTTTTTTTCATCATTAGTCTAGCTAGCGGACCCTCAATTTTACTGATTTTCTCAAAGAACCAACTTTTAGTTTTGTTGATTCTTTCTATTGTTGTATTTTTCTCCACTTTGTTTATTTCTGCTTTAGTCTTCATTATTTATCTCCTTTCATTTGGTTTGGGGTTAGCTTGCTGTTCTTTCTCAGAATTCTCCAGGTGAGCAGTTAAATCCTCAAATTTCACTAATTCTTGCTTTTTAGTATAGGCATTTAGAGCAATAAATTTCCCTCTTAGCACTGCCTTTGCTGCATCCCATAAGCTTTGATATGTTATATTCTCATTATCATTCTTCTCCAAACATTTACCGATTTTTCTAGCAATTTCTTCCTTGACCCACTGATTATTTAATAGTGTGTTGTTTAATCTCTGTATATTTGTGAAAGCTTAGTTCTTTGGTGATTATTAATTTCCAACTTTATTCCGTTGTGATCAGAGAAAGTGCTTTGGATAACTTCAATCTTATTACGTTTATAAAGACTCAGTGTGTATCCCAGCATATGATCTATCCTGGAGAAAGTTCCATGTGCACTAAATAAAATGTTCTTCTTTTATATAGGTATATTTTATATAGGTATAAAAATACCCTGTATTTAGGGTATAATGATCTATATATGTCTATTAGATCTAATTCATTTATCCCATTGTTTAGGTTCTCTATTTCTTTGTTGATCCTCTGTGTGGTTGTTCTGTCTATAGCAGAGAGTGGTGTATTGAAGTCTCCCACTAATACTGTTTATATGTCTATAGCTCCCTTCAGTTTTTCCAATATGTGTCTCATGTATTTTGGAGCTCCTTGAGTGGGAACATGCACATTTATGATTGTTATTTCTTCCTGGTGAATTGTCCCTTTTATTAATATGTAGTGTCCCTTCTATCTTATGACGTCTTTACATTTAAAGTCCATTTTGTCTGATATTAGTATAGCTACTCCTGTTTCCTTTTGGCTACAGCTTGCATAGAAGATCTTTTTCCATCTTTTTACATTCAATCTAACTGTGTCCTTGAGTCTGTGTCTCTTGTAAACAGCATATAGATGAATTATGTTTTTTGATCCATTCTGTCAGTCTGTATCTTTTAATTGGTGAATTTAGTCCATTAACATTCAAAGTAATTATTATAAAAGCAGTTCTTGAGTCTACCATCTTAGTCCTTTAGTTTTTGTCAGTTCTATATATTATTTTCCTTTTCTCTCTTTTTTCCTTTAAATTACTGTTACTCATATTCTTCAATTCTGTGTCCTTCTCCAGACTTCCCTCTCCTGTCTTTTTTTAATCAGCTGTCAGACTCCCTTTAGTATTTCTTGTAGGGCTGGTCTCTTGTTGACTATTTCTCGCAGTCTTTCTTTGTCTTTGAAGATTTTAACTCTCCCTCAATTTTGAAGGATAACTTAGGTGGATAAAGAATTCTTGTTTGAAAGCCTTTCTCATTTAGTATCTTAAATATATCATACCACTGCCTCTTCTTGCTTCCATGGTACCTGTTGAGTAGTCTGAAGTCGGTCTTATGTGTTTTCCCTTGTATGTAGTAGATTACTCTTCTCATGCTGCTTTCAGAACTTTCTGTTTCTTTTCAACACCTGACAGTCTGATTAGCATGTGTCTTGGAGTAGATCGTCTTGGATTTATTCTATTTGGAGTTCGCTGGGCCTCTTTGAATTGAATGTCTTTTAAAAGGATTGGGACGTTTTCCCTAATTATATCTTCAACTAACTTTCCCAGCCCTTTACTCTTCTCTTCTCCTTATGGGACACCAGTGATTCCTGTATTTGTGTGCCTCTTATCGTCCGTCATTTCCTTAAGATCCAATCGCATTATTTCCATCTTTCTCACCATTTGTTCTTTTGAGCACTCTAGTTCAATTGTTCCATCTTCTAGCTCGCTTATTCTTCCTTCTGCTTCTTCAAATCTGCTATCATGTGTCTCCAGTATATTTTTAGCTTAGTCTACTATATCTCTTATTTCTGTGAGATCTGCAATCGTTCTATGTAACCTCCCAAATTCTTCTCTAGGCTCTTCTAGTGTCTTCCTGATATCCTTTATTTCTTTATAAATATCCTTGAGTAGTTGTTCCATATTCTGTGTCACCTCTGGCATTTTGATTTGGTCGTTTGGCTGGGCCATTTCTGCTTGGATCTTCATGTGTTTTGTGATTTTCTGTTGTGTTCAGGGCATTTGATTATCTTGATATGGTTATTTTGCAAGTTGGTTTCCTTTACTCTTTTAAAGTTTTGTATTTACTTGTTTTTTGCAGGATGTTTCCCTTTGTGCTTTGTTTGTTGGTTATTCTCCACCAAATCAAGGTTCAGATCTCATATAGGGGATACAATTCAACTTAACGATCTATCAGAAGCTAGGCCGGATGCACGGATACGCCAGTGACAGAATAGCTGCGCACCACGCAGGAGACCCAGGCTCAACTCTCAGCCCATGCACCAAAAAAAAAAAAAAAGAATGAAAAAGAAAAGAAGAGAAAAGGGATAATAATAATAACAATAAAATTAAATAATATAATAAAAATATGAAACACAAAACAAGACCAACAATAAAACATACCTTAACAATAGTAGGCTCTAGAATCAAAAGGAGACACCCCACGATATCCTGGGAGTGAAGTCAGACTGGTACCCACTGAAGGAGAGAAAATTTAAGAGAAAAAAAAGAATAAAAATGAATGAAATGAAATAATAAAAATAGAAAATAAAGAATAAAAATATAGAATATATATATGAAAAGAAAAAATGAAAAGGATCGTGGCCATGGTGGCTCAGCAGATGGAGTTCTCAAGAGCCTGCCATGCCAGCAACCTGGGTTCGATTTCCCCTGCCTGCCCATGAGAAAAAAAAAGAAAAGAAAAGAACAATTATATTACTATGAAAATGTATTGAAAATGTATTTTTAAAAGAGGGAACAGGAAAAAGGAATATTACAAGAAAATTAAAATTAAAATTAAAGATATAGGCGGATGAGTTAGCCTGCCTGCATTTACCCCATCTCTCCAGCAGGTGGCGACCGTGAGTCTCCTCCTCCCTCAGCCCCGCCCCTCTTGGCCAAAGTAAGTCAAGGTCAGCGTGCCCAGCGGGGGGGCTGCTCCTGGCGGTGGGGTTGGGGGGACTAGAGGGGTGAGGGGCGGTGGGAGGGCGCTGGCCGGTCTCTGCTGGAGGTTCAGCTGATTTGCAGCGCTGGAAGATCTGCCAGAGCCTGCGCCTGCAGGGCCGGCTCTTCCACACCCCCCACCTGGCCCCGAGGCCGGCCTGATGAGGATGGTGGTCTCCCGGGGGCGCTGACTATGCCGACCTGGTGGGGAGGTGCCCCTGGCTATGCAGGTTGAGCCTTGGAGGGTCCTCGCCCTGCTGTCGCCCCTCCTCCAGCTACGCAGCCCTCCTGGGGCCCCCCTGCCCGGCTGCTGTCCTCCCCAGGGCCGCCTGCACCCCTCCCGCGGTGGTCCTCTCCCGGGCTGGTCTCGCCCCCGGAGCGGGAGTGAGCTCTTCGCTGGCTCCGGCTCTGCGAGTGTTTGAACCCAGCTTTCTCCGCGGAGCCCTCCTCTGGGGAGGCCCTAACTTATCGTTTAATTGTGCCAGAATCAGAATGCACAACCAAAGGTTTCCAAACTTCTGTAAAGCTCTAGACTCGGTTTTACCTTTCCCCACCAAAGTGTATTTTTACAGATAACTTCGATACAAAAAACAGATGAAAACAGCGCCGTTTTATGTGGATGGGGGGGTGCTGCCCTACACAGTTTATTCCTCTTTACTCCATGGCCCTGAAAACTCCTCCAAATGATTCTGGGGTTGCAGGGAACACACTTTGAAACCACTGACCTGTGGGAAAGAAATCAAGCCAAGGAGTTTCTGACCCTCCATTTACTTTACTGTGGATTTTAAATGACTCAAATCAGTCCCCACCTTTCTCTTGCTGGTGCACAGGTAGCCTCTGCTGAGGGGTGTCTGCAGGCCCATCGGAAGAGCAGTGCACATCCAGCCAGCCCGAGGCTTGCTACGCGGGGTGCAGCTTTTAAAATCTCAGCCTAAGGTGCTCAGAGTGGCCCCGCATCTGGGTATTTTCCTGAATTTTTTTTAACACTTCATGTGATCTCTGTTAAATTATTTTAAGCCTCAGATCTGTTGGGCTACAGATGTGAAGTTTAACTTTATTCAGATGCATAATAAAGCTGTGACAAGATAATTGTTTGATGGTTAAATGACTTCCTATTCCTGAAAGCCAAACACGATTTAAGAACAGTAGAATGCTTTCCACACACACACACACACACACGCGCGCGCGCGCAAACATGGCACACATGCAAAAACGCACAGGACAACCGAAACTGAGAAGCAGCATGGCCGTGGGAGTCAGCACCAGAGTTCAGTGAGATTTCTTGCCAGCTGTGCATCTGTGCTTAGCGTCTCTGGACCCAGCTTCCTTTCACTCTGGGTCTCTCCACACCCGTCTCTTAGGATGCTCTGAACGTGAAATGAGAAAGTGAGCCTGACACACAGTGCACACTCAGTAAACTGTAGCCCCCTTGCCTTTGTGTCCCTCCCCCACTTTCTTTATAGCTGATCTTTGTATCTGGAGAGAAACAGAGTAAGCAATTTCCTGATAATTTAAATATATATATACATAATGTTACAGCTTGCATTCATCTATTTAAAAATGAACGTTAAGTGCCTCCTATTTGCTAGCCCTTCTGTTCAAGATTAACAGAAGCTTCCACAATTTGGAGCTTCCAAGGTTAACAAAACGTGGGCCCTGACCTGAAAAGGACCTCAGTCTAGATGTAGAGACAGACTTGGTATAAAAGAGCCGGGTAGAGGTTAAAATAGGGAAATAAAAAAATCTTTAAAAAAAATTCTTGGTTATTCCCCTGAAGTCTTTTTGGGGGTTCTCTAGTGAGGTTCTGAGATCAACATGAAATGCTTTTAGAATTCTGAGCATCACATGCAATAATTTGGAACTTAGGACAAAAATAGTATAATGAACTGGTACTCAGGAGGACAAATATAGAAACCTGGATTACAGGGCACATTCCTTGTGTGTCTTCTTCAATGACCTGCAATTTCACCTTATTTTTTCTGCATCAAAAAATACTGAGATGAAAGTACTCATGTTCTTTATACTAAGTTGGGGTTATTTTGCTGTATTGGAAAATAGAGAATTAAAAGGGAGAACAATGGTCTATTTTATTTATTCTAGACCTACTTTATTCTTGGCATTCATTTCTTTCTCTTTTTTAGACTGTTTCTAAAACATATTTACTGTTGTTTTTTCACTGTCGTCATAGCTCTGAATCCTTGATTTTATCTTCTTCCCTGGCAATATAAGGGCTTTCTACACGTCTTCTTCATGTTTGTACCTCCAGCAGCTGGCACTAAGTGTTTATTCAATGGAAAAATGGCAGTAAAAAATCAATTAATTAATCAGTCTTTAATTAGAGCCCTTGCAATGTGTTTGTGGTCTTTCTCCTACAGGATTAAAAATAGCATCCCAGATGATTTTCATTGGAGGAATAATTGAAGCAATTGAGAATATTTGATGAATGGTTTCAGTACCAGCTAAGTAAATTCCTCTTCTTATCACATAGAGACATCAGGGTCTCCTGCCTCCTGACCCTCTGACTTCTCTGCTCAGCACCCGTCCTGGTATCCTATGTAAAGAGCCTCAGAACCTCTTCTCCATGCAGAGGCTGGACCTTCAGGTCTTTCTTAGGCTCTGTAGGATACTTTCTCTCTCCCAGGGTCTTTGAGCTTCTTGGCCCTTTGTTGTCCCTGCTGCTTCATTCCCCAGACTTTTCAGTCTGTGTTCCTCCTCTGCTTACTATGGGTTCACCTCCGCCTTGTCTGACTGTTCAGGGTTTTCAGTCTCTGCTGAAGTTATCAAAAAGTTGTCAGGTGGTAATGTGCCTCAATATCATTTATTCTTCACAAATCGGATTGCCATGACACACTCATTTCCCTGAGCATTCAGGTGGCAGCAGTAACAGTAATTCTGATGGACAGCAATAGCAAAAACAAAGGACTTCACTCTCTTTTCCCAAATTAGCTGATCCCTCAAGAATCAAATAGTTTGGCGTTTAATATAGAATAGTTTCTGTAGCTCATAACTCTTGATGTTTTGTGCTGGATAATTCTGTCGGGGGAGGCTTACCTGGGCATGTAGAATGTTGAGCAGCATCTCTCTCACACACCTCTACCCCAGGTCACAACAATCAAAAATGTCTCCAGACCGGGCCAAGGGCCCCTTGGAGGCAAACTGACCCCGTTGAGAGCCACAGGTGCTGAAGACGTTGTATAAAAGCTCCAGCATTGAACTCATTGTGTGAACTCTGGAAAATAATGCGCTCTGAGGATGACCCAAGGAATTTTGTCCTTGGCACAAGGCTGAGGTCAGTTCTGATGGATGGCTGAGTGGGTATTAAGAGTCTCTCCACAATGTGAGCCAAGCGTGTTTCTGTGAATCTCAGTGCCCCTCCAGCTTCCAGTTATCTGTACCCCACCCCAACCCATCCATCATAATCTCTGTTCCAGCTCGTAAAGGCCTCTTCTGCCTTCTTGTATTGGTAAGGCTAAGATGTTAACAAGGTCCAAAAGCAGCAAACGAACATTTCCTGTGGGTTTGCTGTGTCACCCACCCTGCTGATGCGCACACTATCTCATTTAATCCTGGCAGCAGCCCAGAGAGAGAAGTTTTCCATCCCTGTTGCACCAGTGAGGAAACAGAAGTACAAATTCGCTCAGCTCAGTGGCAGATTTTGGAGGAGCAAGCAGGCATTCTGACTTCGTGTAAATGATATTTTTATCCTATTCTTCAAGTGTAATCCATATCTACTAGAAATGTGATCGTTTACTACTTGAACATTTAGTCACTATTTGTTTGAAACCAGGGAGTCTGAGAATCATGTTAGGACAAGTATAAATGCCTCGAGCCATAGAGTGCTAACGAGAAAGGGAACCTCGGACAGGGTTCCTCTGGCCCACTTGCAGGATTGTTCTGTCATTCAGCAGGTGTGTGCAGAGGGCTCGCTCCATGCGGGACCTTGCCTCGGTCAGGACAGCCAAGAGAGGAGATGAAGAATGATGGGGGGAATGGGGGATGCTTCTCTACAGGCTGCGATCTGGAAGCCATTTCTCTTCCTGGCACCTCCCATAGCACTGCACATACCACATTTCTTCAAAACAATGTCCGACCCCCTGCTCGAGGGCGGCACAGCATAGGGACTCCTGGGTCTTGGTGATATGAAAAGACCATGCTATTGTATGTCTGTAGCCCTAGAATCTAAAACCCTATAGAAAGCGTATTAGGCTCTTGTTGCTGCTAACAAATCACCAGAAACTTAGTGCATTAAACAATACAAATTTATTATTTTATAGTTCTGAAGCTCAGAAGACCTAAAGTCAAGGTTTTGACAGGGCTGCATTCCTTCTCTTGCCATTTCTAGCTTCTCGTTCCTTGGTCATGGACTCACCTTCCATCTTCAAAGCCAGCAGCATGACAGCTTCTAATCGCTCTCTCTGATTTTGATCCTCCTGCCTCCCTCCTATAAGGACCATTGTGATTATGTTGGGACCATCCGGATAGCTCAGGCTACTCTCCCCATCTCAAGATCTTGAACTTAATCACATCTACAAAGTCCCTTTTGCCATGTAAGGTCACATGCTCACAGGTTCCAGGGGTTAAGATGCCTTTGAAGGGCCTTTATTCGGTTTACCCCAGGAAGCAATAAAAGCACATTTTCCCATTCCCGTTTGATTTTATAGATGAAGAACCTGAGAAGTTAAATGAATTCCTGAAAACCCTGCACTTGAATATAGCTTAGAAGCTGGTCACCGCACCTCAGTAGATCATTTCTGTTCTCTGTCCGAAGTCTCTTCTTTTCTAACACTTCACCACAATTTACGTTTGTTTGGTTGTTATTTCTCTGTTTACTTCTTGCCCCAAGGTAGGGCCGTCACACAGCTCTGTGCCTGAGACACAGCACGCCTGTCAGTAGAGCGTTTTTGAATGCAAGAATGGGTATTCTGTTATGTACTGGGGTAGATATAATTCAATCTGTTACGGATTGCTCTGTGCAGTGACTTCTAGTTTGCTAGCAGCTGGAATGCAACACACCAGAGACGGACTGGCTTTTAATAAAAGTGGAATAATTTAGTTAAAAATGTATAGTTCTTCAAAGGAAAGGCAGCTAACTTTCAACTGAGGTTCTTTCTTACGTGGGAAGGCACAGGGCGATCTCTGCTGGCCTTCTCTCCAGGCCTCCGGGTTCCAACAACCTTCCCCAGGGTGATTCCTTTTGCATCTCCAAAGGCCTGGGCTGAGCTGCTTGAGCTGTGCTACATTGTGCTCTCTCATTTAAACACCAGCCAGTTAAGTCAAACGTCATTCATTGCAGCAGGTACACCTCCTAGCCGACTGCAGATGTAATCAGCAACAGGTGAGGTTCACGTACAATTGGCTCATGTCCACAGCAACAGAACTAGATGCCTTCACCTGGCCAAGTTAACAACTGAATCTAACCACCACAGCCATTTTTAAAGCATCCAAGGGAAAATGGAAGTGCAATGTTAGCTCATAATTTGAGTTGATAAAGTGGGGTCCTTCACCTGGCATGATAGCCTCTCCTCTGCTGCGGCTGGTGGGCTGGGAGAAGCTGTGAATTGGAACAGAGTATTCTATTTGGGGAACTCTGGTGGACAATGCTTTATGTGAGGGCATTTTGTCAGCATCTGCAGTCTTTTGGGAGTGCGTCTTCATGCCTTTCTTCGTTGTTTCAATCCACAACTAGAATAAGGATGGCAGAAAAGTGAACTGACCATTTTATTTCTGTATTAGTTTTCCTCTATCAGGCCTTAGAGAAGTCAAAAAGGAGGAAAAATCACTCATTCCTAACAGAACTGGCAAGTGTCACATTTATGGGTTCAGTTAGTAACTTGTGTGGAGTTTAAATGAAAAAAAAAATCAGAAAAATATAGATCATTTCCATCACAGCATATGAGTTCTTGGAAGTCTTAGATGAAAATACCTCATACTAAAACAGCTGTGTGAAGAAAAGCTAAGCAAACATGACACCTCTTGTTGTCGGGGAAGACAAATTATGTGTATATTATGGGGGTACTTTAGAAGATTAGGGAAGTCACTGTTTGGTCAAACGTGTTTTACATCTTAAATTCTATTATCTTAGGAAATATTATACTTCTGTTCCAGTTACTAATTGAAACAAGAGAATATGAAGCCAAAGGAAGACATCTTCCCTTCGAATGTTGCTTTTAAGGTCCAAGATTCTTAACCCCACTTGTAATGTATTTACTTTGGTTCTAGTGGCCAAGGATGTCAATATTCTGTTTGATGAATTAGAAGCAGTCAATAGTCCTTGCAAAGATGATGATTCTCTCCTTCACCCTGGAGACCTGACCAGCACTTCAGATGATGCTAGCAGACTGGAAGCGGGCGGAGAGGTAAGAGTGTGTGCTTTTTTACAAATATAACCCTTGGTCCAAGTGAAACATGTTCCAATGAACTATTTAAAGTCATAATCTCATGGTTCCTTTTTAAAAAAAAGCCCATGTTTTATATTCTTTTGGAATCCCCCATGGGTCTAGCACATTTCAAGGATCCTAAATCTACCTCAACTCAAAACCAACTGTCAGTGGATCATCCACTCCCTTCTCATACCTAAAGACATTTTATTTATACAAAGGAAGATTCTTAAAACCACGCCACTTCAGAGCAGTGACATAAAATGGACTGGCTCTCGGTGATCAGTCATGTGGCCTGACGCCTCGCTGAGTCTCCATTTGCCTCTGTGATCTGGGAGCTAGTTGCTGTGCAAATAGAACCATTGTTCTTATATCATTTTAGAATAATCAGCATTTTGTTAGAGGCACCCACCATTGCTCAGGTTGTGTCCAATGGAGTATAATACACCTTTGCACCTGTACCAGGTATAGGTGATAGGAACACAATATCAGAATAATTTATTTATCGCACATTCCTAGTGTTTTCATTATTCAAGGACCGAATAACCATGGAAGGAATGACATCTTTGAACAAGGAAATGTGTTTACTTTTCCAGCTGTCCAGGCTTGTCCCCACAAACACCATGTTTTCTTTCCTTTTGTTTGTAAGAAGAAACCTCATTCTCTCGTCTTCACATAGATATGTTGGGTGCCATAATATAGCACAGAGGAGACCTTGGAAGTGATCTCAGAAAGCAACTCGTGTCATCCCCCTTAATTCACAGATGAGCAGACAGCTCCTAAAGCCCAGGTCTGGCTGCCCTGCGCGGGGGACAGCCCTCCTCCTGAAGCCTTGGTGAATCCCTGTTTTCCTAGGCAGGTGCTGATGGGCTAAAGTCATAGGATGATTTTATCATTTGGCAAATTATTAAGAAAGTGTTCATTCAGGTAGAGTCCTGGATGCGTCTTAATGCAGAAGCAGTGAAGGTGGTCCAGCTCATGAAAACGTGTGCACCAAAATGTGGAACCTGGGGGCTTTCATCCCGCCTGGCTGGGATTTTCCTTTTGGATGAGGTTACATACAGATGCTTCTGCAAGAATGCGGTTTTCAGGACTGCCTTGGAGGCAGCTTCTTCATGCTGCTGTTTGGAAACTAAGGCGTTCTGTGGCCCAGAGCAAGGATTGATGCCCGCTTCCCCTCGGCTGGGTCTACAGGTGTGCTCTTGAAGTTTCTCAGTCTGAGAAGCCTGCATCTGGCCTGTGGGTGGATTTTTTAGTGGTATGGGTGATCAGAAGAAGCCTGGATGAAACTTCAACCTACTTCTTTTGTTCTTCACTTTTTTTTGTATGTAGTAATTGATTATTACAAAATATCTGTTCCTTATATGTAAGTTATAAAACATAGTCATAAAATGAACATCTCAAACCACCCTCCAGCTTATGAGCTGTTTTCAAATTATGGTGTTTTTCATATTATGATGGCAACTCAAATTGTTTCTTAATGGAATAGAAAATATTAGAGTATATTCAAGTAGAAAGTTTAAGTACTGTTTTGCGAAACTTCTGTCTCAAACATTGCATGTGTGTACATACATATGTACACAAAAATTGGGAGAAACAATGCCTCTAGAATATTATCAAAACCATTAAAGCTACCATCCCTCTACACTCCCACAGATCCCACCTTCCTGGATTTTTCTGTTTTTATTCATTTTACCAAATACATATGTAGCTTTAAAATACTTAATTTTGGATTTTTAAAATTTTGTGCTGTGTAGAAAATGGCATCATGCAGTACAAAGTCTTCTGTGACTTACATTTTATTCCTGTCAATACTGTTTTTAAGATTCATTCTTATTATTAGAGGCAGCTGCAGGTTATTTTCACTGTTATGTAGTATTCCGGTGTGACTCTCCCACAGCCAATCTGTTTGCCTCCCACTGGGCATTAGGGTTGGTTCTCACTTTTTTCCTGTTATGAACGATGTTAGGGGCATTCACTTAGGTTTCTCCTGGTTGCCATTTGCAGGAGTTTCCCTGGGCTGTACGTTATGCAAATCCTCAGTTTTCCAAGACCTGCTGTGGGTGGTGTTTCCCACAGTGACCAAGTCAATTTTCATTCTTACCCACACACTGTGGGAGTTCTCAGCCATTTCACGTCTTTGCCAGCACTTGGTATTGGCCCATTTTACTCGCTTTTTCCAATTGTTCCTTTGTTTTCTCATTTATATGTTTTTCATTACTAAAAATGTAATTTTAATAAAACAAAATGGAAAAGCTGTATTTGGTTTTAGTTTTTTAACATCATCACCTGAGGCTCAATTTTAAGAGTGGTTTGAGCTGGTCCTTTCTCTTTGTATGCAGGCAGTGCGGGAGAAAAACAAATCAAATGGACTTTACTTTAGAGACGGGAAGTGTCGAATTGACTACATTCTTGTGTACAGAAAATCCAACCCCCAGACTGAAAAGAGAGAAGTGTTTGAAAGAAATATCAGAGCAGAAGGATTACAAATGGAGAAAGAGGTAAATAGTTTGTTTAAATGAGAAAAAACTAAATATGTATATCTATTCATATCAAGAGGCAATAGAAAATAAGCAGTTATGTTAACTGAACATTTCATTTGATCAGGTTTATTTGGGAAATGTTCCAGCAATTAGACTTTCACAGCACAATTTGCCTATGAGAGCATTTTACAGCCCAATGATTCCATGAGAACCAGAATCTTCTATTTCATTTGAATGGATTGCTCCCAAGTATTATTTATTATTTACCCAATTTCCTACATAGGCTGCTTGTCGGTCTATATGAATAGAGGTTTCTAATCACATGAATTAAAGGAACTTCGGATAAAATGCAGTCACCTGCTCTGGAGGCTCTTTTTATTTTTCAGGAAACATTTATAATGACTTTGGGCTTCCTTGTGCTCTAGAAGAGACTGCCTGGCTAATTTGGCCAAAATCAGTTAGAACTTACAGAAGGATTCCAGTGTTCAGAAACTTTTCGTTTGTTTTTTTTAAATCCGGTTCCTAAGTTCAAGAGTGCTCTTACCACTGTTTGGTTCTTCCTTGCCCTTCTCTGCCTGGGGGGTGGGGGTGGGGGGGTTAAAGGAAGAATTTAGTAAAGAAGGTCCAAGGGCCCCAGCCAGCCCTCTCATAATAGTTCACATTGGCATCACTGTGCACCCAGAAATGCCATGCGCATCTGTGGATCTTGGCCCCGTGGACTGAATTATCTAGCTCTTCTTAGAATTTCCCTAAACATTGTGCAAAGCTTCTTTACCTTTTCACAGCACGTAAGAAGAAAGATTGTCGATGAAGACATCTGTGTCTGCTTCTGCTCCTCCAGGCTGAATGTGGGGCTTTGCCATCACACACAGGCCGGGCGGAAGTGCCCTCACCCATCAAGGACTCAGGGCGTCTTATGTCCACACTTGCCCTGTTAATCCTGGGACACTTCTGATCAATGGGTTTTTCCCTGGTCTGTTATAATGACCTCAACTCTTGAGCATTTAGAAAACAGAAGCAGTAGTTTTTTCTGGAATGTCTCCAATAAGAGAATTAGGGAGCACTGAGCTGAGTGTGACCTCAAGGAGACAGGTTCTCATACCGGGAGGGCAGGACCAGCTCAGAGGTGTCACAGTGGCAAGTTCGGTGGAGAAACAAACAATTAAATGTGTTATTTTTCCACCTTTGTGGAGCTCCAGAAAATCCTTCTAAACCCATTGATCTTTGATGAATCTTGGTCTTTAAGTTCTTGTTGAGACTACTGTGTACTCTCTTTTATAATAGCGCATTATTATCTTTATTCTTATAAGTCATTGCACATCACATATCCCTCTAAGTTTCAGAATTTTTGTAGAAAGAAATAAAAGAACTGACTTTCCATATTACCTGAAGAAATGAAGGTTCTTCCTCTGATCCTGGATGATTGTCAACATTTTGGTTTCCACCAAAACTAGATGGCTTTGTGCAGTCAATGAAAGGTGTGCATTTTACCTTCATGAGGCAGCCCAATGTCATCATTTTTGCGTGTTTATTCTCTGCATTCCCAGGAATTTGTAATGCCATTTCACAACTTGTTAGTTAAAACTCAAAAAGCCTACTACTTTTCAAGAAAATACACGCTACTGAAGTGGTGACAGATCTCCTCCCGTGTCTTCTAAAGCATCCCCTGTATACAGTGTTCAACTGCCAGAAGGCGGAGGAAAAGTACCCTACCCGTTGTTACACAGCTGTGCCGCGCTGTGAAACATTGGCCATATGCAGTGGATTTTGGGGTTGTGTGCAAGATAATTTCATTTGGTTACAATTAAAAAAAATTAATAGCTAGATGTCTTAGTTTCCCAGCTGCTAAGAGAAACACCATGCAACGGGTTGGCCATCCCCCAGCACGTATCGGCTCAGGGGTTCGGAGGCGGGAAGGCTTCCTTCCAGGGGTGCTGTCTCCTGGTGGCGGCCAATCCCTGGGGCTCCTCGGCTTGCCCATACCAGGGTGGTGTCCTCTCCTTTGTCCCCTGGTCCCTAGGACTTCTGCCTTCTTGCATCTCCATGTGCCTTTCTCTTCAGAAAACCTGTCCCCTCCAGCCCCTGGCCACTTCTTTCCCCACAGTCCTCTATTTGCCCCTACAGCCAGGTGTTCCTTTCTCTGGAACCTTCTCCCAAGCAGCCTCTCTAGCTGCCTGGCCCCCGTTTCCCTGCCACCAACACTTCACACCAGCCGAGCACGACAGCTTCTCCTCGGCCTGAGGCCTGCACTGCGCCTTCTCTCAGCCCATCAGAGCGGCACCAAGAGGCACCTTTCACACTTCTTCCTGCGTGGGAGGCAGTGGGAAAGTATAGATTTATGACGGAATTAATTCTTCCTGCGTGGAAGGCAGTGGGAAATTATAGACACGGGAATTAATTTTTCCCTGTCATAAATAATTAAAGTGTTCCCTTGTTTGGATAGTAAACAACTCGCCGTCCACCCTGTGTTACTGGATTTAGAAACCCTTGTGTGTAAGGATCTCTGTAGGGACAGTCAGGTGTGGCAGGAGTGAGGACACCAGAGAGGTCAGAGAGACGATTTTATTAGTACTCGCAGGTCCCGGACCACGAGGAGAACCGGGCCCACAGGCCGCGGGGAGGGGAGCCAGGGGCTAGGGCACAGCCAGGCAGCTGGGGAGGAGGCTACAGGGGCCTGGGGACCCGACCTGAGTGCAGCGTGGCTGAGCACGGAGCTCGGGAGATGGGTCATGCCAGTGTGGGGAGTTTGCATAGGCCTTCCTGGGGGCATAAAGCCGGGCAGGAGTGGGGAGGAGCGTGAGAGGCTGCTCACCTTGTAAAAGCAGCTGTGAGAGACCAGCATGAGGGTGTGAGAGTCTGGGGCACTGTGATTGTGCAAAACCCCTGTGACTAATATCAGGGTGTAAGATGCCAGGGCACTGTGATTGTGCAAAGCCCCCGTTACTAACATCAGGGTGTGAGAGGCTGGGGCACTGTGACTGTGCAAAGCCCCTGTTACTAACATCAGGGTGTGAGAGGCTGGGGCACTGTGATTGTGCAAAGCCCCTGTTACTAACATCAGGGTGCGAGAGACTGGGGCACTGTGATTGTGCAAAGCCCCCATTACTAACATCAAGATGTAAGATGCCCGAGCACTGTGATTGTGCAAAGCCTGTTACTAGTATCAGGTTCTGAGAGGCTGAGACACTGTGATTGCGCAAAGCCCTTATTTTCTAGCTTATAAACAAAGAACTTATTTCAAGGCAGAAAAGAAAAATTGACAATCCCGGTGATCTTTCAGTGAACCCCTGGATATATGAGATGATTAGATCTGCACGTTCTGTGAATCCTTCTTCATAGCAGTGTGTCGTGATGCCCAATAGTTGTGGAAAACCTGTGTCACAGACTTAAAGGTTTATGTTTTCAAACAGATAAAGACAGACTCTGTTGTTGAATAGTTTGACAGTAAGAGAGACCTTTTCTCTTTTAACATTGAATGTCAAGAAATACAACTAGGACGATCTTTAATTTATGATAAAAGTAATGGCATCATCGAAGTTAATCTTTCTTCAAATCTTTACTCCAATCTGATTAGTCAGCTGGTGACCATGGTTTGGCACCCTGGGTCTTTAATATTCTGGAATTCAGCTTATTAGCCTAAAGAAAGCAATTCACAGCAAAGTCCCCAAATAAAATATCATTAAGTCCAAGTAATTTGCTTCTAACTATCTATTTAAGGATATTCACTTCTTAATGGTGAACTCAAATTTATTAATTCACATTTTCTAGTTTCTGAACATATATAGTGTGAGTATATATATATATTTACAGATAAATGTGCGCATGTGTGTGTGTCTGTGTTTCATTTAAATTTGGGGGCTGCAGTTTACCCTTTAGTGCCTATTTTGATATCATATTCATCAATAGATGGTTTACCTTTTCCTTCATAAAATAGTCAAATCATGGCTGACTTTTGATTTATTTACAATGTGTGAGGAGCAGTTATGTAAAAGGAGCACTCCCTTCCTTTAGTGTCATCCAGAATGTGCATGAAGACCTAAATCATTATGAAATAACTGTAATTAAATAAATCATACCATTCTGACAATAGTTGCATCATTCAGCGAACATTTGTGGCATGCTTACCCCTTGGCAGTTATTACTTTAAGTACTGAGAACTCAGCAGGGAACAAAACAGACAAGTTCCTGCCTTTTTGGAACTTAAGCACAAGATAAATAAGTAAAATGTATAAAATATCAGTAAGTTCTAAGGAGAAGAAAATAAATCAGGGAAGTGTTGGGAGGGGCTTGTGATTTAATTAAAGTTGGCACCGGTGGGCATCTTTTCCAGGGAGCAAGAAGGGTCATGCAGAGACCCTGAGGCAGGGCTGTGCTGCCGCGTGGATGGAGCAGCGAGGAGGCAGGATGGAGTCATTGAGGAAGGCAGAGAACAGTGAGGAATGGCATCAGTGGGTCAAGTGGCAGCCAGATGGCATCCCCCTGCCATCACTGGGGGACTTTGGCTTTTCTCTGAGTTTTCAGCAGAGATGTGATGAGATCTCAAGGTCTATTTTAACAGGGTCGCTCTGACTACCTGGCAAGACCAGGGGTAGGGATGCCAAGAGCAGAAGCAGGGAGACCCACTAGCAGGACTCTTCTTGAAAGAGTCCAAGAAAAAGATGCTGGTGGCTGGGCCAAACAGAGCCAGGAGAGCTTGAGAAGAGTGGCAGGTGGAACTGGGGGGGTTTGCAGACAGGTGAAGGTCAGAGAGAAGAATCACAACCCCACCCAAGTACACTGCTCCAAAAAAAGAGATAAAACACAGTAAGCTTTTAAGACTAGATTGCACAAATAATGCAATTTGTCAAAACAGTTTCTATGAGAAGTACTGAGTAAAGAAAATTTGGAACAAATATAACTCCTTTGATTGTGCCATGCCATGCCATGCCAAGGTTTTCTTCTGAATGGGTGGGAGAAAGGAGTTCCGTTTATGGACGCGGCGAGAGGAGAAGGTCCTGTTGTAGACCTGTCATGTCTGAGGTGTGCTGGTGGAGAGCTGAGTAGGATAGAAAAATCTGGAACTTGGAGAGAGATTTGGCCTAGGGATATACATTTGGATAAGATCAAAAAGGAACGACTCCAGGTAGTAAAAAGGAGCAGTCCCTGGACGGAGCCCTGGGGCGTGCCAGTGTAGCCACACCAGGGGGTAAGAAGGGTGGAAAGACCTAACTTCAGTAAATGCACACACACACACTCGAGGCATGAGAGGGAGCTTCTGAGCAGCTGGGAGAGAACAGGGAGGATTTCCTGTGGGAACGTGTTACAAGACTGTGCCAAATGCCAGTGTGATCAAAATCGAAAATTAATTGCTGGATTTCGCCATGTGGAGGGTTTTGATGAACAGCTTCAGTGGAAAGCCAGGGATAAAAGCGTAATTAAACTGCTCAGGAAAGAACGGATTACTGGAATAAAAATTTTAAAACAAAACAAGAAACATAAGACTGTGCAAGACAAGCAGTGAGCCCTGCTGTAAACCATGAGCTGCTGTTAACAGCACAATTATACAAATGTTCTTTTATGAGTTGTAACAAATGCGCCACACTCACGCCAGGTGCTAGTAATTGGGTGCTGCATGGAAACTCTGTGTCTCTATTTTGTGCATGATTTTTCTGGAAACCTATAACTTTTCTAGTAAAAAACAGACGGTTGACCATGAGAGGGAGGAGAGAGAGAGAGAGAAACAGGAGGAGAAAATTTGGAGATAAAAAATATAAATAGCTCTTGCAAGGAGTTTATCGTACAGAAGAAGAAATTAATGGAGTGGTAGATGGAGGAAGTTTTTTAAAGATGGGAGCAGTACCTGAATGTTTTTATGCTAATAAAGTGATCTCTTTGAGTAGGAGAATTGATGCTGTAGAAGAGAGAAGGAAGAATATTTTTTAGCAATAGCTGAACCAATAAGAAAAGAATTGTCGCGATCCTGCCTGTCACGTGGACCCACCTGGCTGCGTCTGTCCCGGCAGATGCTCCTTTCCCCCGGGGCTGAGGATGTGCTGTCCACGCCCCTGGACAAGGCCAGGCCTTCGCTTTATGCATGAGATCTCATCCCCTGAATCCTACTCAAGGTCATTGTCCCCGAAAGAGGTAAAATATAGTAAGGTTTTTAAGTTGAAGTGCACGAATTAATGCAATTTGTCAAAACGGTTTGTTTCAATTCCAAGTACTAAATAAAGGAAACTCGGAATAAATATCAGCCTTCTTGATTTTGCTATACATACAAAGACTTTCGTATTTTAAGAAGGTCCTCACTCAGTATACATTTCTACTCAGTGATTTTTTTAAATACATTTTATTTTAAAGCGGTGGTTAAAAATTATTTTTGTTTTCACTCATCTCTCAGAAGGATGGAAACACCTAGCTTCAGTAAATACACCCACATGCACTCGAGGCAAGGTATGTAGGAGATTGGCAGTGAGGTGATGGAAATACAGGCACACCCCCATTTTACCACACTCAGCTTCAGTGCGCTTGGCAGATGTTATACTTTTTAAAAATTGAAGGTTTGAGGCAACCCTGGCTGGAGCAGGTCTGCTGCCACCATTTATCCAGCAGCGTGCACTCGCTGTGTCCCAGTGTCACATTTTAGAGATCGAATCGGTCATCAAAAATTTCCCATTAAAGAAAAGCCCAGCACCAGATACTTCACATGTAAATTTTACAGATCATTCCAAGAAGAGTTAATACCAATCCCCCTCAACTCTTCCACATAATTGAAGAGGAAGGAACAGTACCTGCTCGTTCTATGTGGCCAGCATCACCCTAACACCAAAGCCAGATAATGATACTACAAGAAAAGAAAATTACAGACCATTGTCCTCTCATGATCATAGATGCAAAATTCCTCAGCTAAATACTTGCAAAGCAAATCCAACAGCACATTAAAAGAACCCCACACCATGATCATGTGGGTTTTAACCCGGGTGTGCAAGGGTGGTTCAGCACAAGAAAATCAAAGTAATGCACCATATTAACAAATTGAAGGGGGGACCACGTGGTCATCGTGGTTGATGCAATAAAGGCATTTGACAAAATCCAGCATCCTCTCTTGATAAAATCACTTTGAAAGAAATATATAGAAGGAAACTTCTTCAGCAGAGCATATATGAAAAACGCACAGCTGACATCATACTTAGTGATGGAGATGATGACAGCTTCCCTCTAAGAGGTGGGACAAGGCCAGGATGCCCATTGTCATTGCTGTTATTCAACATCGTGCTAGAAGTTCTAGCTAGAGCAGCTATTCAATAAGAAGAAATAAAAAGCATCCAAATTTAAAGGAGAAGTAAAACATTCACTATTTACAGGTATGATCCTATATATAGCAAGTCCCTAAAATTCTACAACAAAGCTATTAGAGCTAGTAACCGAATTCAGCAAAGTGGTGGGTATAAGATCGACAGCAAAAATCAATAGTGTTTCTACACACAAGCGATAAACAATCTGAAAAAGAAATCAGGGAAAAAAATCCATTCACAATAGCAACTAAAAAAATCAAATATCTAGGAACAAATCTAACCAAGAATGTAAAGGACCTAGTATACAGGAAAGTAGAAAACGTTGCTAAAAAAAATTGAAGGCCCAAATAAATGGAAGGATATTTCATGTTTGTGGATTGGAAGATAAAGTATCATTAAGATGTCAATGCTACCCAGATTGATTTATATATTCAACACAATCCCAATCAAAATCCCCAATTCCTACATGGCAGAAATGAAAAAGCCAATTATCAAATTTATTTCGAAGGATGAGGGGCTCCCCAATTGCCAAAAACTTCCTGAAGAATGAAGTCGGAAGACTCACACTTCTGACTTTAAAGCATATTACAAAGCTACACTACTCAAAATAATACACCTCAAACAAAAATAACTAAAAAAGGATCAAAGACCTAAATATAAGAGCCAGGACCATCAAACTCCTAGAAGAAAATATAGGGAAGCATCTTTAAGATCTTGTGGTAGGCAATGGTTTCCTAGACTTTACACCCAAAATACAAGCAATAAAAGAAAGAAAGAAATGAATGAGACCTCTTCAAAATTAGAACACTTTTGTGCTTGAAGACTTTGTCAAGAAAGCGAAAAGGTAGCCCACCCAGTGGGAGAAAATATTTGGAAACCACATATCTGGTTAGAGTCTAATAACTAGAATATATAAAGCAATCCTACACCTGAGCAATAAAAAGACAAACAACCTAATTTTAAAAGCGGGCAAAAGACTTGAATAGACATTTTTCCAAAGAAAAAATAGAAATGGCTGAAAACACAGGAAAAGTTGTTTAACATCATTAACTATTAGGGAAATGCACATCAAAACCACACTGCAAATCAAAATCACACCTACTAGTGCGGCCACTGTTAAATAAGCAGAAAACTACAAGTGTTGGAGAGGATGTAGAGAAGTGGGAACACTCGTTCACTGCTGGTGGGAGTGTAAAAGGTGCAGCCACTGTGGAAGACAGCTTGGTAGTTCCTCAGGAAGCTAAGTATAAAATTGTCATATGTTCTGGCAATCCTGCTACTAGGTGTATACCCAGAAGAACTGAGGGCAGGGACTTGAACAGACATTTGCACACCGATGTTCATAGTGGCATTGTTCACAATTGCCAAAAGATGGACGCGACCCAAGTGCCCATCGCCAGTGAATGGATGAACAAAATGTGGTATTGACATGCAACGGAGTATTTTCAGCTGCAAGAAGGAAAGAAGTCCTGATACATGCAACAGCGTGGATGAATCATGAGGACATTGTGTTGAGTGAGATAAGCCAGACACAAAAGGACAACTATTGTATGAGCTCCCTGATATGAACTAATTATAAGAAGCAAACTCATTGAATTATAAACTAGAATATCAGAGAGCAGGAGATAGAATGAGGGGAGAGAATGGGGACCTGATGCTTAATTTGTGCAGAATTTCTAATTAGGGTGATCGGAAACATTTGGAAGTGGATAGTGGTAATGGCATCCCATTATTGTGAATAGAATTAAAGTGTGAAGCTGGTTGAAAGGGGAAGTTTGGGGACATGTGTGTTACTAGAAGGAAAGTTAAAGGATGAAACATGTGAAGATGTTGGGGACAATGACCTGTGGTTAATAGTAGAATTATAAGAATGCTCTTTCATGGATGATCACAGATGGTGCACGTCACCAGTACAAGACCTTAATAACAATATGGGGAAAATACAGCTAATGCAGACTATGGACTATCGTTAAAACTGATATTTTCATATTCTTTCATCAGTTTTAATAAAGGTACCACACCAATGCAGAGTGTCTATGATAGGTGGGTATATGGGAATGTTGTATTTTTACATGACTTTTATGTAAATCTACAACTTCTGTAATTGAAAAATAATACTTTTTAAATAACATTAAAATAACATGCTAAATGAGAGACACCAGACACAAAGTACCACATATCGTGTGATTCCATGTGTTTAAAATGTAAATATGCATGAATCGATAGAGACAGAGTAGATTGGTGGTTGTGTAGGGCTGGGGAAGGTAGAGGGACGGACAGATGACTGCTAAGGGGTGTGCGGTGCTTCTTTTGGGAATAATGAAAATGTTCTGAAATTTACCATGGTGTCGAATGCACAACTCTGTGATTTTACTAAAATCAGTTGATTATACACTTTGGATGGAGTATATGGTATGTGAATATATAACAATAAAAAGTTTTTTAAGAAGAGATGATGCAGCACTGTCCCTGGGGGCGATGACAAAGGATTAACTCACCTCCTATTTTGTCTTAGACATATTCTAAGAGCCGGCTATGGTGTCTGATTACCCCATTTCTAGATCATTCATTTATTCATTTGGCAAATACCTGAGTGTCTACTATTAGTGAGGAAAGAGAAGTGTGAAATAAGCAAACAAATCCATCAGTTGTGCTGATTCTATGGGAGAAAATATGCAGGAATCCTGAGCATGAGTCACTCTCTCATTAGAGAGTTTAGGGACAGCTTCTAGGATAATGGGTGAACTGAGCACAGTCAGAAATTGGGGTTTGGATTCCTAAGCCCAAGTCTGTAAGGCAGTTGAGAGTTTTCTGACTGTTTGGCTTGCATTGGCCCTGTGTGGGCTGGGATGGGTGCCATGAGGGTGGAAAGGGTAAGTGGAACAACTGAAGGGAGCTGGCGGGGGCTGGTTGCAGACCCCTCCCTAACTTAGCCCTGCTGTTCCTCCGTGAGCTTCCAGTGTGGGTGCGCCCTCTTTCATGGTTTTCCAGGCTTCCATCTGCCCATGCCTCAGAAGTTTCTTCCTTGAAATTCTTCCCAAGTGCTTGCCCCCTTTTCAGACAGGGTTCTGCAGGTAAGGAAGCCACTCTATGTAACCCAGGAATGAAGTGTTAACACAGAGGCTTCACCCCCACTGAGGCGGGTGCCGGGAAATGTAGCTGCAGCTTCTCCATCGCCTTGTAGAGGTGGCCTCAGGAGGGGACAGTGGAGAGGCCATGCTGGCAGCTGTGCTGTGCAGCCCCCAGCCCTCCCCCTCACCACCTGACTCCCTAACAACCTGCCCCTTCTCTTAAGGCCACGCAGCACCTTCTCTGTAATGCCCGAGTGGTTTTCTGGTTTTTAAGACATGAACCCTAACTCTTGCCTTCAAGATGATGGTGGAGCAGCTCCTTCTGGTTTTTCACATGGGCGTAAGGGCAGATTGTCCCAAGTCACAGATGGGCCCTCACCCCTATACCTTCGTTCTGATGCTAACATTAGACACTTCTCTTTATTCAACGCAGAGCTGAAGTCATTTAGACTAAATGTTTAATTTAAAAGTTACCAGTGGTCACAGGCCTGCATAAGAATACCATCCAAGGGTTTGTGATACAAGGGAAGAGGGAAAGAAGAAGGGAGAGAAAAACAGGAGATTCCTTCCCCCCACAACTGCCCACAGGAGAAATAAAAGAAAGGACCTTCCACCTCTCCCCGCACCCCCTGCAGTATTAGGGCATCCATCCTCATGCAAGTTTGTCCTGAGTATCTGCTATGTTTCAGGCACTGCTCCAGTGGAGAACAAAAATGGAATAAAACTGCAGATAAAAAATGAATAAGATGAGTGGTCCAGTTATCTGCAGTTAGCTGCATGAAACAACTCCAAACTTGTGACTTCAAACAACAGCCATTTATTTTGCTCCCAAATGAGCAATCTGGCAGGACTCAGCAGGGGCGACTTCTCTCTGCTCTTTGGGGCGGCTCCACAGGCTTGGAGGACCCCTCTCAAGCTCTCTCACTCATATAGCTCCCTTGGTTTCCTTCCATGTAACCCCCTCCACAGGCTGCTGAGGCTTTGTCCTGACCCAGTGCTGGGTTCCCAGAGCACATGTCCCAAGGGAACATGCCAAGCACATCTTTCCAGCCTGGCCCCAGAAGGGTCATCTCTACTGTTCTACACTGGCTGAGGTGGGCTGTCCCACCTCGTGGTGGAGAGTGGCAGGTTCTAGAACATACGTGGAATGAGAGACGTTGCTTGGAAAAACCAGCCAAGCTCAGATACTCCATGTGTTTGAGGTGTTCACTGACGAGTGATGACCACAAACATGAAAGATATGATTGGATACAGTCAGAAAGCATTCCTCAATTCCAGGCTCCACCCAGAAGTTTTGGGAGGTGTGAGGAGATGACTGTAGACTTGAAGGATGAACGGACATTTCCTGAGCAGGAAGGAAGAGAGGTTAACACGCCCCAGACATGAGCTGGGGCTCAGTGGACCTCGCATGAGCATGCTGGCCTCTGTGTCCCCAGGTCCCCGGGTCCCCAGGATGGCGTCCCTTGAGCACTGCACATACCCCCTATCTGTGGGTACCTGGCTCACCAGTTCATTTTATTGTTGTTGCTGTTTCTCTGTTTTTGCTCATTTGCTCACCTTTTTTTTAAAAAATTTTTTTTGTTGTATAATATAACATATATACAAAGCAAAGAAAGATCAAAGCAATAGGTATCAGAGTACTCTTCAACAAGTGGTTACAGGACAGATCCCAGGGTTTGTCATGGGCTACCATACCATCCTGTTAGATTTTTCCTTCTAGCTGCTCCAGAACATAGGAGGCTGGAAGGAATTTTCTCATCATCACAATCGACATTTTTTCTTTTTTGTAAAAAATAACGTATGTACAAAAAAGCAATAAATTTCAAAGCACAGCACCACAATTACTTGTAGAACAGATTTCAGAGTTTGGTATGGGTTACATTTCCTCAATTAGGTTTTTACTTCTAACTGCTCTAAGATACTGGAGACTAAAAGAAATATCAATTTAATGCTTCAGCAATCATATTCGTTTGTTAAACCCGACCTTCTCTGTGTAACTCCACCATCACCTTTGACCTTTCTCCCACTCTTTAGGGGTATTTGGACTATGCTCATTCTAGCCTCTTCATGTTGGAAGGGGCTGTTAATAATATGAGGCAGGGGAGTGGAACTAGATGCTCTGGAGAGGCTGGGCCCTCAAGGTTTCAGGATTTATCTGGTCCAGGAACCCAGTTGGAGGCTGTAGGTTTCTGAGAAATTACCCTCGTGCGTGAAACCTTTGAGGAATCTTATATGTTGCTCTAGGTGTTCTTTAGGCTTAGCTGGAATGGTTTTGGTTGGGGGTTTTGCCATTTCATTTTGGCTTTCCACTGATTATGCTCATTTGGCCATTCCCCAGGAATAGAATTCATATCAGATGTCTTTCTGGGCTTTCATGCCAACACGGATGCCAGCCAGATAGGCCTTTTTGTCATGTGTTTTCAAAAGGGTCTAGTCTAATGGCATTTAGCTTCTTTGAAACCAAATCCGTCCCATTATACATATGTTTAAATAGTCACTTCATTGCTAGATTTCTTTCAGGCCAAAGGTTTCTTTCAAACCAACTATACCAGCTGTTCCCTGCAGACTTAGCCAAGGTCACTTTGGGTGTCTGAGAAGATGATGTTTATTATTCTCTAGAGCCCTTGGGTTTTCGGTCTGTTCTCCATTCTGACTTCTCCACTGGTTGAAATTAAAAAGAGCTGTATGGAAGACGGAAAATAGAGCAAGCAGAAGAATGAAACTGTAATATACACAATTTTACTTGACCTTAGCAGTCCAGCAGGCAGGTGAGAAAGTTACCTGTGGTGAGACCTCCTGTGCATGAGGGTTTCAGAAATGCATTATTTCCCCCCTCGAGACTTCTCCTTCTCCCCGTCTGTAGGTTCCTTGATTCAGTCAGGATATTATTTTGGATTGTACAGCAGTAAATCTTTTTGGCATTTATGTGTGTTGCCTTGCTTCAGTTTTTCAGACTCTAATAAGTGCCTGTGGTCCTTCTGAAATCAGCCCTGTGTCAGTGACTCATGGATAAAACTGTGTATGTTATGAAAGAATCATCTGTTTGAGACTTCCTCTGTTGCTTCTGGTTGCTGGAAGGGATTTCCCAGCCTGCAGTTCTCTGCACAATCTCTAGCTAATGAAACACAGTTGGTCTTGATTTTTTATGTCACATAGTGCCTTATTTGGTTGGCAAAACAAAGGTAAGCAATCAGAAGTGCTGAATTTTAATTTGTGGTTTTCCTTTTGTTGTTTACTTTTTCTATTTCCCTTTAAAATGAAGTCTTGGGAAAGTTCTAAGTAAACTATTAAATACTTGGAACTGAAACCGGCTTTGAATGGATTTGAATATTCAAAACTGTTACTGGAAACTACATTGACTATGCTAATGAGCCTGCTGATTAATTGTTCCCAGCACTTTTTTAATCATCATTTGTTACTCTTATTACTTGGCTTTGATTCCATGGGCCATCATTATGATTGCCCAGTTGCAAGCACCTGAGTTCTTTCTCCTTTATTCCTTTGACTTATTTGCGTGGTGGGGCCCTGACCTTGATTAAAACCTGCCTTCTATGGCCTCACCTGAGACTGAACTTTGCTGGGGAAAAAAATCATGCTTGACTGCTTGGCTTTCAGCTATGAACACAGTCTCAAAATGGCCGGCTCCCCTTTCCCAAGAGGTTTGCTTTCCCCTTTTCCATAACACTTTATTAACTCCCTCCCTCTTTTCTTCCTTTCATTCATTCATTTTTAAAAATGTCTTTTGATCGATAAATACATAGTGCCTGGCACAGTTTGAGGCAGTTGGATATATCCATGAACAAACGAAGAGCCCCTGTCCTTGTGGACTCACATTCGAGAGGGGAGACAGTGAACAATGAACGTCATCAATAAATAAGTAGCATCGTATGTGAGATGGTGACAATAGTCTGGCAAAAGAAAAAGCAGGTCAGGGTGTGAGAGCCCTGTGGGGCAGGTTGGTCACTTTACATGGATGCTGGGGACGGGCCTCAGTGAGAAGATAACGGCTGACCAAAGACTTGAGGAGGGGAGGGAGTTGGTCAACTGCTTTTTCACTTTCTCCTTGCCCATCCCCCTTCTCCCTCCTTTTTCTGCACCCAGCCACCCACCTGCACACGCCCACAAGCTTGCCTGTCCTTCAGTGGGAAATAGAAGCAATAAGACAGCATCTGCATCGGCTGTCCCTCCCTGCCTCTCCCCCGTCACTGTGCATGCAGTGTCTGCCACGAGACAGCCCTGGGTCTCCTCCCATTTCACCTTCTCAGAGGCGCTGCTTTGCAATCGTCGGCTCTCTCTCCTGCATCACCATTTTCCCTCTTAGTCAGCAACCAGGTGACCCTGTAACTCATATCTTAAAAAGAAAACTCCTCGACCCTCTGTTCTCCACCGACTGCCCCATTTCTCTTCTCCACTTCACAGCAAAACTTCAGGAAAAGTTTCCTTACCTAAAATTCTCTTTTAAAACTACTCTGTCTGGGCTTTCTGCAGCACCATTCCATGGAAACTGCTTTCATAAGGTCACCTGTGACTGAGTCTAGCTGTCATGCCGTCTCTGTTATCCTGCTGGCCTCATCAGCAGCATCCTTCCTGGACCACTCCTTCCTTGGAAAACGTTCTTCTCTTGGCAGTGGTAGCAACTCATGCTCTCCTGCATTTCTCCCTTCTCCCTGGGCCCTTTTTCAGTCTCTTTGGCTTGCCCCTTGTGCTGGTTTAAAAGGATGTACGCCCCCTAGAAAAGCCATGGTTTAATCAAAATCCCATTTCATAAAGGTAGAATAATCCCTATTCAATACTGTATGTTTGAAACTGGAATCAGATCATCTCCCTGGATGATGTGATTTAGTCAAGAGTGGTTGTTAAGCTGGGTTAGGTGATGACATGTCTCCACCCATTTGGATAGGTCTTGATTGGTTTATTGGAGTCCTATAAAAGAGGAAACATTTTGGAGAATGGGAGATTCAGAGAAAGCAGAGCAGAAGGACATAGCCACGAGAAGCAGAGTCCACCAGCCAGCGACCTTTGGAGAATGAAGAAGGAAAACACCACCTGGGGAGCTTCATGAAATAGGAAGCCAGGAGAAGAAGCTAGCAGATGACGCCGTGTACACCATGTGCCCTTGCAGATGAGAGAGAAACTCTGACTGTGTTCGCCATGTGCCCTTCCACTTGAGAGAGAAACCCTGAACTTCATCAGCCTTCTTGAACCAAGGTATCTTTCCCTGGATGCCTTAGATTGGACATTTCTATAGACTTGTTTTAATTGGGAAGTTTTCTCAGCCTTAGAACTGTAAACTAGCAACTTATTAAATTCCCCCTTTTAAATGCCATTCTGTTTCTGGTATTTTGCATTCCGGCAGCTAGCAAACTTAGAGCAGTCGTCCTCTTCTGTCTGATCTCCACGTTAGGGGTCCTGGGCTCAGTCCCAGACCCCCTTTCCTTCTGCAGCTCTGTCTCCCTGGGTGATTCCATCCAGTACCATAGCCCGATCTAACGTCTGCATGCCACTCAGGGCTTTTCCAGCTCAGTGACCTAAGGCACCAGGGTTTTTATGTCCATCTCAGCGTGGCGATCCCTTGGGGTGGAGTGCTAC
Organism: Myrmecophaga tridactyla; assembly: GCA_004026745.1. NCBI lineage: Eukaryota > Metazoa > Chordata > Mammalia > Pilosa > Myrmecophagidae > Myrmecophaga > Myrmecophaga tridactyla. The sequence continues at coordinate 11,237 of PVIY010015471.1, read as the reverse complement.
TTTCATTGTCGCCAGGGACCCGGACTGACTGAAACTCAGGAGACAGCTGCCTCCGTGGCTGGGAGGCGAAGGGCACCCCGGCTCTTCAAGGTCTCTGCTCACACCGCAAAGGCAGGAGCTTGTCACATGGCTCCACCCTTCCCCAGGGCACCAGGAACTCAGTCTTCCATGGGCCAGAGGAGAGACAGCAGATGCCAAGAATGCCACAAGGGCCCGCGTGCGCGGTGTCAGGTGCATTCTGTAGTACACATCTTCGCCCTGCGAGGTGGGCACAGGAGCCGGGTCCACGTTTACCGTGAAGAACCACATGAGAAAAGGTAAAATTTGTCCTCTTAGTTTGTCAGCTAGATTTCTCTGTTATCAGAAATCATGTGAGCACTGTTTTTTTGAAATATTTTTCATAACCTTTAGTTAAGAAGCGCTTTGTAAACTATACTGGTACATGCAGTGTTACTGCATCCTCTGATTTTGGTCCATATTCCACCAAGATAGATAGACAGACAGATAGATAGATAGACAGATAGATGGATGGTAGAGAGAGAGAGAAATATATTTATAGACACATACACACATATACATTTATGCCTGTAGGAGGGCATGTCATAACCTTTTCCAAATACAGTAGGAAGTATTTCCAAAGATAAATCGTTTCTTTACTAGCAGCAGACACCCCACTCATCTGTGTTTTCTGGGTCTCTCTATTTCATGACCAATAGCTGCCACTTACCAAGAGCATAATGACATATGGGTTACTGGCTGGGTCATAACTGTGAATGATTATCAGTGGGTGGATCATTTTTGATAATAAAAAGCATAACTTTGATGATATAATTGTCCCCAAGCTCAGCTTATCTAATACACCCCGTAGGATGGTCTCTAATGAGCCAAATGATGCTTGGAGTTCCAGAGGTCAGAGCCGACCTTGCTTACTTCTGAGGAAGGATGTAATCCTGCCTGGTGGGGCCATCCATGAAGGGAGCGTTTCCTCTCCTGTGGTTATTCGGCCAATTCTGTCCACGTCCATCACATTATTTATAATTAATATAATAGTTGCTCTGCTAAAGTATGACTTCCCTGAGCCCCCAGACCATGTCTTAGCCTTTGCTATGTCCCCAGAGTCCAACATGGTGCCTAGTGTGTAGTTAAAAACATCTTTGTTTGTTGAATGCCTTTGTGAGCATTGTGAGGTAAAGATACTGGTTTAAACAGTGGCTCTACTGTGTTCCTAAGAAGGTGATGGAGGTAGGATTGTTCTGTTAGCATGTGCCAGCACTTTCCACCAGGCCGAACCTTCCTTCCTGGAGGTCTCGTGGATGCATGGGGTCTTATGACTTGCTCTGCCCAATGGGCTAGGATGGAAGAGGCTTGTGGTCGTGTGAGACCCTCCAGAGCATTGCCCCCTTGGGCACAGCGATACATCAGCCTGGATCATGGAGGCACTAGAGTGAGCTGAACTGCATTGGGTGTGAAGCGTGAGCAAGACATAAGCCTCGATAGTAGTACCATCCCATTGGCATTATGTAATTTTTAATTTTCTAATAGCGACATTAAAAAGATAAAAAGAAACTAGTGAAAATTTTTGAATAGTTTAAATATTATTTAAACAATATTTAAAATAAATTAAAATTAAAATAACTCAGTTAAGCAATAATGTAAACATTTTACTAATAGAGCTAAATTTGTTTAATAGTAGTTCTAAAATATCATTTAAATACATAATCAATATAGGAATGATTGAGGCATTTTATATTCTTTTTTTACTCTCAGTGTTTGAAATCCTATGTGTCCGTTTCATCTACAGCACATCTCTATTTGGGCTAGCCATATTTCCAGTACTCAGTAGCCACACATGGCTGGCTGGGGCTACCATAGTGACAGTCCAGCTCTACCGTGTTAAGTCACTGATATTTGGACGTTATTTGTTACAGCAGCGCAGCTTAACCTATGTTGACTAAAACACACTAACAAACGTTGACTTTCCTCACATACCTGATGCAGTAAGTTGCATGGACTTGTGCAGACCACCAGGGTTGGTGCAGAATAAGAGCATGTACTGGCAGTGCTCACCGTGACACAGAGGCCTCTGATGAAACAGGCGAAGACTTGTGTGCAGCTCATCAGTGCTGGACGCCACCTGATTGTGGCCTAGAAGAGACAGCACTTGAGCTTCTCATAAATGTAAACCACATTGAAACCTCTGTGGTGGCAAAAAGATGAATTTCAAGTCTAATAATAGTGTTTTAACAAAGTTATAATATAAGAAGGCTGATCAGAGTCCAGGTCCCACAGTGTTCATAAATTAATTTAGGGAACATTCATTCTCAATGACCTTGTGCTTAGTAACATGCCAGGTACAGGGGATACAGCAGAGATAAAAATGAAATATGCAATTATAGAATCAGTTCATAGAAATAGAGCACGTTTTTCTTTTCTATGGCTGTATAAAAAATTATCCAAATCCAGCAGCTCAAAGCAGTGTACCTTTGTGTTCTCCTGACCCCTGTGGGCCAGGCCTCTGGGTGCGGTCAGCTGGCCCCCTGACCTGGATCTCAGGAGACTGCAATCAGGGCATCACCAGGTCATATTCCTTTCTGAATCCTAAGGTCTTCTCCCATGGATGCTGGTAGAATTTTAGTTTCTTGTGGTAGCACCAGGGTCCCCATTTTCTTGCTGGCTGCCAGCCTGGAGTGTCTCTCAGTTCCTAGAAGTCACTTGTAATTCTTGCCACATGGTGCCCTCACAGGTCTCTCCCAGGCCCTCCCCAACCTGGTAGCCAGCAGGAAAAGTCTCCTCACCTCTCGACCCTCATTTAAGGGCTCATCTGATTAGTTCTGACACACCCAGGATAATCTTCCTTTTGCTAAACTATAGTCAAGTGATCAGTATCCCCATCACAGAAGTGATATCCCATCCTACTCCCAGGTTCCACGCACACTCAAAGAGAAGGGTTCGTGCGTCAGGGGTGGGGTTCACGGGGGCACCTTAGAATTCTGATTACCACATGTCCTGAGAATTAAAAGAGTAGCAGTTTACTTGGCAGAAAAATCGGGGTGTGAGAAGACCCTGAGACTGCCAGGAGCTTGGTAGTTTGGAGAAGAAGGAAGTGGTAGAGCCCAGATAAAGGAAAAGTGACACAGATAAGGGAGTGGCCAGATCATGCATTGGACACCTTAGTGATTTTCTAGAGAGCAATAGAAGACCATGGATCACAATGCATTTTTAAGACTTCCCTGTTGTCAGTGAGATACACAAGAGGAATGGGATTGGAGAGAACCCAGCTATACAGCTGTTGCAGTATTCAAGAAGACAAATGACGGTGGCTGAAAGGAGGATGATGGCAGAGAAGACAGAGAGAAGTGGCGACAGATTTGAGATAAATTTAAGAGGTAGAATCAATAAGACTTGGTCATTAACTGGATATGGGATAAGGAAAAGAGAAGTCAAGGGAGATTCCTGGACTCAAGCAACTGGGTGGATGGTTTTGTCATTCCCCAGACCTGGGGGCACCGAGGAGAGGAGCATTTTGCCAAGGAAAAGGGTCTGTTTTAGGCAGGTTGAGTCTGACATGCCCATGAGACAGCTCCAGCAGGTGTTGGCCATTGGCTGTGCTGCTCGGAGCTCGGGAAGATTAGAAGTCTGGGCAAAACCACAAGTCTAGGAGACATCAGACTCTAGTGACCTGTAAAGCCACTGGGAGAGGATGAAATCATCCAAGGAGCTGGAGGGAGCCCTGGATGGAGTCCTTGGAGAACCTGCATTTGAAGGGCTGCTGAGGAGGAGTGAGTGGCCTTTTCACATCCCCGCTTCCTGTTACTGATGCTAATATGATCTCTAGGGAAGGGGCATTGTGATCTTTTAGGAACCTGCAATACCACAGAGGCTTCTCTCCACCAAGGCACAAGCGTGTGTCTGTGTGTGTGTGTGTGTGTGTGTGTGCACATGTGCGGGTGAGTTTTGGAGAGAGGATTGCATCAGAACCTGAGAAAGAGATTTTTCAAACTACGTTTGCAAATTCTGATGAGTCCCTAAGGGAATCAAGGATAATAGAGGCAAAAAGACTTTTCAGAGACATGTCCTCATTTTTTCAGAGAAATTTGAAACTCAGAAAAATATAAATCATTTTGCCCAGTACTCACAGGTTAGATGGCAGCCTCACTGAAAAAGTTGAAATTGCTCAGCCATTACCTTGAGCACTTTATCCCGCTGGAAATGTACATTTCTCCATCAGTTTCAGAGACTAGATTTCAGATGCACCAGATGCTCTAACATGAACTGTGGGTTACCAGAATGCCCACCCTGCATTCTGGAGTCCTGGGAAAGAGAACTCTACAACCATGTCAACTTCAGAAAAACCCTACAAGGTGAGAATTGTTATCCACATTTTAAAAATGAGGAAACTGAGGCTCATGAGTGAAGTAATATGCTCTGAATCACACGAGTAGCGAGTGCTAGATAAGGCTTCACATTGACTCTTACCACTGATCTTACATTAGTTTGGGATCCTTAGAGAGAACTCTTTGCACGGTACTTTGGATTCCAATGTGTAACCAAGCATTTTACCAAAAATTAACATGACAGTGGAATCAACTGCATGAAAAAATTCGTTCCTGCGAGCCACTCTGGAGAGACTACACACCCGCACTCACGTGGGGAGGGGGTGCTGAAGCCACGCTTCTTTGGGGAGACTCTGGGCTCCACGAAGCCATGGAACTCCACCTCTTTGTGCTTCTGTCCCTCCTCTGTCACATGTTTAATAGTAATAATAATAATAACCGCCTGCCTCAGAGGGTTGATGTGGAGGATAATTGCTCTACTGATGTAAACGCTTCACAACAGTACCTGGCGTGCAGCAGGCACTATGCCAGCTGCTTCCACAGCTACCTCTATCCTTATGTCTTGGCTGTGATTTTTTTCCTCCAAGAGATTTTTCTGAGTCCCCAGTTGAGAATTAATATCTCCATTTTGCCCCAGAATTTTAGGGCTTTGCTTTGCTTTCCTAACATCATAGCAGTTACCTAAGGGGAAACAGAATGATGCAAGTGGCTAACTGATTTTACCCTCCATGCTCAATAATGGAAACATCAAGTACATTTGTGCCTTGAGGTCTTGGCCTCTTCTTTTGTCTGCCTGGAATGCTTTCTCCCTGTATAATTGAATGGCCTTCTCCTGCACTTTCTTCAGGTCTCTGTTCAAATGTCACCTTATCAGAAAGGTCTGTCACATCACTCTGTCTAAAATAGCATTGCCTTCCCGCTATTACTTTCTGTTTCCTTACTTGACTTTATTCTTCATCAGAGGACACCACTGGAAATAGTATGTGTCTGTTTCCTGTCTGTCTACCCAAAAGCACTTGAGTTCCGTGGAAACAAGGCTCCAATCTGTTTTGGTCACTGCACTAATCCCAGCATCGATGACAGTCCCTGGCACAAAGTAGGCTTTCAGCTGACATTTATGGAGCAGATGAATGGACGGGCGAATGAATACTAAATTATAATTCACATGACGGGATTCGTGGTCATCTGCCAAGGCCGCCCTGGCTTCCAGGTGCACTGCCACCTGGACAGGTGTGCATCAGACTGAACAGTTCTAGCCCACCCCTTTTATGGGTAGGGGAACTGAGGTCAGAGAATGACAGGCCGCGCCCCACACCTAATGTCCACTTAGAGACAGGACCAGGACTGGGCCCTTTTTTATATGCTTTTTCACATCTATGCCTCACACTGCTCTATAAGTTTGTGGAACAGGGATCATGTTATTTCTAATTGTTCAGTGGAGAAACTGAGTCAGAGAAGTGACTTACCCATGCTTGCAAGGTAGAGCTGTGATAGGACTGGCCCTGATGTTCTTTCCACCACACCTCACTGTAGCTGCTCAGCTATGTTGGCCAGTGGTCACTTTACAAGGCAAATCAGAGATTCTTCTAGAAAGTATCTGTACCTAGCAGGTCTCCTTTAGTCTACCATGCCCCGATAAAGCTCCTGATAAAAAGCTTTTAAGACACATTTCGCAAAGTTAAAAAAAATATTGAGGATCATCTTTTGAGTTCAGGTGGTCTAGAGGTGATAGAGGAGCCTTTTTAATTCAAAAGTCTCTTCTAAGGGCCCCAGCACTTCCTAGAGTTCTTTGAATTAACTTTGACCCACAGTGACTATTTCCAAACAGAAGTCCATTTCGCTCCTCCATTCCTGCTAATGTGTCCCCTGTCCCTGCTTTGGCACAAACATGATCCCAATACGGGTTCCTTGTTTTAGACTGAGACAGACTCTAATGAGCTTGCAGGCCAGAGAGGGTCAGGTTCCTCTGAGTCGGGCATTCACCCTGCACCGTCCATGGAAATAAACACTGCTAAATTCACAAACACAGCTGCTTTTCCTAGTCCTTCCAAGAGAGTACGTCTCCATTCCTAATGTCTCATCAATATAATTCCATGGTCAAAATTTACAAACCAGATAGGAGGAAAGCAATCTTTGTTGTTCCCAAATCCAAGCTTTAACATTAAAAAAACATTTTAACTTCCTTTAACTAAGCACATACTTCCCTCTGTACCATATGAAGAGCATTTTTAATGCACAAGATGTAGCTAAGGTCTCTGTGTGCATTAAACTTTGTATGAGTTACCAGAATATCCAGAAGTCTGGAGTACTATTATTCCCATTTCACAGACGAGTGCACTGAGGCTTATAGGGAATAAATACCCACACTATACATGTGGGGCTCTGTACAAAATCATCATCCAAATGCACATCATAGGTTTAAAACAAAATCTCAAAATTGCAATAGGATTTTTCTTCGAAATCGTTGTGTGTGTGTGTGTGTGTGTGTGTGTGTGTGTGTGTGTGTGTGTGTGATGGGGGCCTTGGGGTAGGGGGGCTGCCTCCGGCATTCTGTGGGGTGCCAGGAGTTTCTGTTGCCTGTGAATTGTTGCGGGAACAGCTGCCCCTCAGTGAGCCCCTGAACCTGAGACCTTCAGCACAGAGAAGAGATTTGAGGCACCTCTGACCTCAGCTCTCTGAAGCGTCTAGGCTCACCCACCACCGCTGGCATGCGGGAGGGAAGGTGGCTGGCTCTCCCGTGCGCTCCTGGGGCTTGGCTAGGGTTGCTGGTTCTCAGGCTCCTCCGACCAGCCACTGGACATCGAAGTTCCCATCTCCCCTTCACTGCCGGGGAGAGGATTCCTCCTCCGGCTGCGTCCGCACGGGGCCGGGCCATGGCAGTGTCCGCAGGCTCAGGAGGGACATGGGGCCGCCACGGGACCAGGGAGGCTGCAGACCCGGCAGGTCCTCGGAGGAGAAAGCTGCACTGGGAGCCCTGCAGGAAGGAGCTCCTCACCTGGCGCTGGCATGACTGCCCACCACTCCGCCTTCTAGAAACTCATTCCTCTTCTGGCTTCTGGGCTTTCCCTCTCCTGGTTTCCCTCCAGCCTCTGGAAGTTCCTCCTCAGTCTTCTTTGCTGGTTGTTTTCTCCTTGAACGAACCTCTAACGTTGGAACAGTGAGGACAGCAGAGAGGGGCAGGGGCCTCTACTCCCAGGGATTCTTCTGTTGGACCTTCTAGCCAAAGACCAGCAAAGACTTCCCAGACATGGGTTCCTGTTGTCCCCTCCCCAGGTTCTAACTTGGATGAGTAAGAGTGTTCTTCCCTCTTCTGCCGATCTGATGTGGCCCTTCTCGGAAAGAATGATAACTTATACTTTCAGATATGCTGTATATCATATTCATATATATAATGTCATTTAATAAGGTATGATGAGGCACACGTTGCCATCCTTCCCATTGTACAGTCGAGCAAAAAGAGGTTCAGTGACGTGCCCAAAGTCACGGAGCTGGTGAGAGGTGGGAACACATGCGGATCCGTGCACTTGGACCTGAGCGGCTACTTCCCTAACTGGTCTCTGTGCTACAGCTGCCTCTGGGGCTCCATATCTACATTCTTTCTCCGAGGGACCTCCTCCAGTCCCGTGGCTTAACCCCATCTGGTTCCTGGCCCTGCCTACAGGGTATCTCCAACCCAGACTGCTTGCCCAAGCTCTAGACCCATTTACCCAACTGCCCACAGGATGTCTTCTCATGGGCATCTCACACTTAACATTTCCAAAACTGAGTTCCTGATCTCTCTCCAGACCCACACTTCCAAACCTGCTCCTCCTTCAGTTTCCCCTTTTCAGTAAATGGCATCATGGACCGTTTGACATGGAGTTGTGTTTATATGTGAACACATCTTTGAGAGATGGATTGCTTGGATTAGGGAATGGCATGCTATTTCTTTTCCTGCCTTACTGTTGACTTCCCTTCCCTTCCCTTCCCTTACTAAATTGTGACATACCAGGGGAAGGATCAAAACAGAACTTGCATTCCTGAGATCTGGTATATAGAAATTGTTCAGTACATTCTTGTTGAATAAAGGAAAGAAAGAAGGAACGCTTTCTGTGAATCTTATCTATTTCTATTGCAAGTGGCTCTCGTGCTACTCATTAACATCTCATCTTTCTTCTAAGAATATTTTATCAAACTCCTCAAAATGGTCATTTTTCTTTTTCCCCAAGGTTTGCGACCTTAGGGATTTTTTCTGCAACATATTAATGAAACAACTCTATGTTTCATGAAAATCATTTTCATTTCTTTTTCCCTTTGGCACTTCCACACTAGGATTTATGTGGGAAGTAATACTTAATATTGAGGAAACACCTATTTAGAAACAATGCTGTAATCACTGAGAAGTAGAAAAAAGGATGATATATGGGCCATATAATTAGCAATCACCTGTTTCATACTTATATTTAGGTCTAAAGTTCATAATGCATTCTGTAGCAAGCAGTAAGTCATACCTTCTCAGTTCCTTCTTGAAAAATTGAATATAAATAATAATCTCATATAGCTAATTTTTTTCTTTTTACATATGTAAAAAGGACACATACGTATATAAAAAGGACTCAAGAATAGACATTCACCATCATTCAAGGGAGTTCAGTTAACTTTTTTCTCAAGATTATCAAAATAGTTTTTAATAGGTCCAATTCATCTCAGTTCATTAGTTGCTTGGTTTTTCTTTACACTGTGGAGTGCCCTTTTGTTTTGTTGCTTTGTCTTCTGATGTATGAAAATATTTAAATATCAGTTTATATAAATGCATAAAAGAACCATTAGGAGAGCATGCACTTTTAAATACATGAGCCCTAAGCAAGGCCATAGATTTATTTAAACGTCAGATGTTATTAGATAAATTGATGAGAGAGTCAAGTGATGTGAGTCTGCAGTCAGCTCCCAATAAAGACTCAGATTTACTTGGCCTTGTTTCCCCTTCCTTGTCTGAAAAATCAAAGGAAGGCATCTCTCACAAGGTTTGTGTGCTGGTTTGAAAGGATGTAAGTGCCTAGAAAAGCCATGTTTTAATCCTAATCCCATTTTGTAAAGGCAGCTGTTTCTTCTAATCCCTATTCAGTATTGTGTGTTTGAATCTGTAATTAGATCATCTCCGTGGAGATGTGATTTAATCAAGAGTGGTAGTTAAACTGGATTAGGTGGAGACATGTCCACCCATTCGGGGGGGTCTTGATTAGTATACCGGAATCCTATAAAAGAGGCAATATTTTGGAGAAAGGTGGAGAATCAGAGAGAGCAGAGAATGCTGCAGCACCACAAAGCAGAGAGTCCACGAGCCAGTGATCTTTGGAGATGAAGAAGGAAAATGCCTCCCGGGGAGCTTCATGAAACAGGAAGCCAGGAGAGAAAGCTAGCAGATGACGCCATTGTGCTGGTTTGAAAGGAAGTGTGCCCCCTAAGAAAAGCCATGTTTTAATATAAATCCCATTTCATAAAGGTAGAATAATCGCTATTCAGTACTGTATGTTTGAAACTGTGATTGGATCATCTCCCTGGTTGATGTGATTTAGTTAAGAATGGTTGTTAAACTGGATTAGGGGATGACATATCTCCACCCATTTGAGTGGGTCTTGATTAGTTTCTGAAGTCCTTTAAAAGAGGAAACATTTTGGAGAAAGAGACTCAGAGAGAGCAGAGAATGCTGCAGCACTACGAAGCAGAGAGTCCACCAGCCAGTGACTTTGGAGATGAAGAAGGAAAATGCCTCCCGGGTTGCTTCATGAAATAGGAAGCCAGGAGAGAAAGCTAATAGATGACACTGTATTCGCCATGTGCCCTTCCAGCCGAGAGAGAAGCCCTGACTGTGTTTGCCGTGTGCCTTCTCACTTGAGAGAGAAACCCTGAACTTCATTGGCCTTCTTGAACCAAGGTATCTTTCCCTGGATACCTTTGATTGGAGATTTCCATAGACTTGTTTTAATTGGGACATTTTCTTGGCCTTAGAACTGTAAACTAGCAACTCATTAAATTCCCCCTTTTTAAAAGCCGTTCTATTTCTGGTATATTGCATTCCAGCAGCTAGCAAACTAGAACAGATTTTGGTACCAGAGAGTGGGGTGCTGCTCCTGCAGTGGTTTGCAGATATCAAACATGTTGAAACGGCTTTTTAAATGGATAAGGGGAAGAATCTGGAGGAGTTGTGATGAGGTTGATAGAGAAGGCCTAGAATGCTTTGAAGAGACTGTTGATAGGAACATGGACTCTAAAGATACCTCTGACCAGCCTTTAAACAGAAATGAGGCATGTGCTATTACAGACTGGAAGGAAGGCGATCCTTGTTTTAAAATGGCAGATAATCTGGCAAAATTGACTAGTGGCTTTGGCTGGAAGGCAGATTTTAAAAGCCATGAACTTGGATATTTAGCAGAAGAGATCTCCAAGTTAAATGTGGAAAGCGCAGCCTGGTTTCTCCTCACAGCTTGTAGTGAAATGTGACAGGACAGAGATAAGCTGAAAACTGAACTCTTGGGTACAAAGAAACCAGAAACTGAAGTTCTGGAAAATTCTGGGCCTACAGAAAGGGAGACCCCAGAGTATAGTGCCCTGTGTGTGGATTTAACCAAATGTGAAACCAGTCCGCCATTTCAGAGAAAGTCAGTATCAGACATGGAGTTATCCAGGAAGGATTTGTGGAAACTCCTTGTGTCTGATGGGCATGATCTGAGGCTACTGCATAGAAAGCCAACGAGAGTGCTGTGGGACCTGTATAAACAGAGCCACTGCCAGTCTGAACTGGGGGGTTCAGAGAAGGGACACATTGGAGGAAAAGTAACTTCAGAGGCAAAACCATGGAAGCTGAGGTCTGAAGTCAAGAAGCCTCAGGCCAGGAGAGTGGACCCACCCAAGCCCATGGAGAGG